>JARRAA010025319.1:0-28415 GCA_030557295.1 Ecitodaemon sp. MM-2014 | reverse complement strand
CCCGCCTCGTTAATAACGGGCGTGGCTTAGACGACAATCTGTATGTTTGCGTTCCGAGGATCGGTTCTAAATCCGATTCTCTTCCGATTGGAGCGTTGTGCACACCGTTAGACAGACAGGCAACGAACGTGGGTTACCTGCGGATGTCTTTCGTTTGTCTAAGCTCCGCCTCGTTAATAACGGGCGTGGCTTAGATGACAATCTGTATGTTTGCGTTCCGAGGATCGGTTCTAAATCCGAATCTCTTCCGATGGGAGCGGTGTGCACGCAGTTAGACAGACAGGCAACGAACGTGGGTTACCTGCGGATGTCTTTCGTTTGTCTAAGCTCCGCCTCGGTAATAACGGGCGTGGCTTAAGCGACACTAGGTACGTTCGCGTTGCGCCGCTCTGCTCCCACGTCGGGAGCGCAACGTGTAAATCGAGGGACGCGAGCGCGAAATCCTCGCCCCGATCCGCTTCGATTTTCTCCGCTGCAGAGAAAAAGAGGACACGCGGAATGGCGTGTATATTCGGATATCCTTCGCCGCGCACGAGTTCGCCGTCTTTTAGCGCAATCCGCTCGCGCTCACTGCATGTGACAACTTGAGGAATATCTTCGTCCCACGGCCCCGACGCGACGCGGCGGGATGGGGCGTCTGGTTGTCGGGAACATTCGAACGCTTCGCGCGCCCCCCGACTGCGACTGCGACCCGGGGAGTCTAGTCGCCGGTCTCTAGGAGTTTGCTCAACTGCCGCGCGTGGATGTGGGAAAACGTACGACGTGCAGATAGTTCCCGGGTCGCATGCAGATTGAGTGACTAGTCGGGGGAGTTTTGGCCAAAGCCGGCAGCGAGTTCGCAGTCGATTTCTCCGACACCGCTCTCCGTCCCCACCCCTCCGCCTCCCCCACCCCCTCGCGTCGATTTCGTTCGGCGTTAAGCGAGCGAACGCGTCGCGAACACGATTTAATCTTGTCGCGATAAGGCCACTCGCCGGATCGCAATTTTCCGAACGAACGCAACGGCACGAACTGTTGTGCGAGATCCTCGCGGCCGGATCTTCCTAAGCGCCGCGAGCGGCCCGGAAAAGAAGGTAACTAAGGGTGAGTTATCCTTAAAGGAGCGCGCGGTTGAGTGGGCCGTGCGTTCGAGGTTGTGGCGGAGGCGCGCCGCGAGCACATGTGGCCGTACGTGCGGGCGTCTTCTAATTAATTTATTCTCGACGCGGCCGAGGGGTAATTTAGCGCCCTTCTGCGATTCCTGCGTCGTTACCTCGTACGTTATTCGCGGGGGGAAACTCGTAAATTACTTAATAAACCGCGCGCGCGAAGACGTAGAAATCATGTTCTAAACTCTTACCGAAACGCCGTTTTCGGAGCGCTGGAACACCCTGTATATCGCATGTTTTACGACCGGCAGATCCGTTCGTGCCTTACGCGATTTTTATGACGTTTTATGATCCGACACCGATCGGACGCTCCGGCCCATCGCAACATCTGCTCGAAGCTTTTCCGGGCGCGGCGGACCAGGGGAGGGGAAGGCGGCAGCGCGATCCCCCGCCGAGTCCTTCGGCTAGATCCCCCGTCGCGACGCACGGCGCGTTTCGGCCGCCGCGTACGTGATCGGACGGGGCGGCATAACGCGATAATCCCGGGATAACTTGTTTATCGCCGAACGAGATTGATCTCGATTCGTGCGCGGCGCAAACAAACCCGCGCCATTCAAATTCGCCGTCTCGCTTCCGTTTTCTCCCGCTGCCCCGCACGCATGTCCGAAAATGCCCGCAAATTTTTAACGCGATTCCGCGCTTGTTTGTTTCAGGTGAGTGACGCGACCACCCCCGACGTCCTTTGAGATATCTCGTGCCTCTTGGTGAGATAAATTTCCGCTCGGCGGTTTGAGAAGACATAATGGAGCTGCGCCCCCGCTCCGCCGCCCGCTCCCGTCGTGATAAATGTAATGCGAGCGGGGGCCGCGCGCCCCGTCTTCGGGAATCATTAAATTACAATATTTACAATGGCGCCATCTACCGCGCGGCGCGCGCTCCGTTTAGCATATTGGCTTTGTTCGCCGCCCTCCGAGTTTGTTCCGGCGCATTCGCATTTACATTTTACATTTTCTAATCAAACATTTACCTACGAACCCTTCCGTCGCGCTCGGCGGGCGCGGGAGAGAGACGGCGGCGGCCGGAGGAGGGCGCCGGAATGACTTCGGATGGAGTTTAGAGGACCGCAAAGTATCATGCTCCTCGCGCAAGAAACCAGATACACAAACATCAAGGTTGCGAAGAAGGGTCGGGGGCGGCGGCGGCGGCGGGAACAAAGGATCCGGAGATAATAGAAGGGAGGCTCCGGCAAAATTAAAATGATTTTCGAAGATTCCCGCTGGAGTTTTGAAAGATTGGTCCTTCCAGGGACGCTTTAAATTAGAGATATTATCTCCAACCCCTCCTCCCCTCCGAGAGCCTTTCCAGGATGTTGCTTACATGCCTTCTGAACCTCGAGGACGAATAGCGCCAAATCCGGCGCGAGACCCGCCGCGCGGACTGCGGAGTTATCTCTCCTCGGGGCGCGCCGTCGCCGCCTCTCGCGCCCCCCGCGGCGCCGTCTTCTGCTTCGCCGCTTCGCCGCTTCGCTACTTGTGGAATACTCACATTATTACGCCGTTGCCGAAGTCCTCGGCGCCGAGCACGCGCGTAATATCTCCGAACCAGTGTAGGGACCCCGAGGACCCCGACCCCGAGGGTGGTAGGTGCGGCGGGAACTGCGCGCCGAGGCGCCGAGCACTTTGTTTGCGTTTAATAACCTAACCGACTCGTTCGCTCGCGTTTTACGTTCGCCCGTGCTCATGATTTTCGGCGGCGCGACTCCGGGCGCCCGCGGAAAGCCATCGCTCATGTCCGCCGCGTCCTGGGGGCGGCAATAGTGCGCGGAGCGAGGATTTTCGTCTTTGTCCTAGGAAGCGGGGAGGAGGGCGCTCGAAACGCGTTTAAGATGCTGGCCACGCCTTCCCGGAGTAAGACACGCCTTTTGGAAGATTGAGCCCCGCCCCTCGAAATTTTACCGCCGCTGTTTCTTCGTCTCTGCGAAAAAAATCTCCGGTATTTGATGTTGGAGGGACTTCGCGGCTTCCTTATAGTCGAGTCCTCGTCCTGCGGCGGCCTTCCTGGACCGCCGCTCCCTACACGCTTTTCCTTTACGCGCTCGCCGTGTCGCCGCGGGTAGACGTCGGCGGCGCTCGTAAAATAAATTCTTCAATAAAGCAACAAGTCGTATCCTTCCATCCCTCCGTCGCGCCGACGCCGCCGCCAACGCCACCGCGATATGGCGCGTATAATCCCGAAATTATTTATTCCCCCCGGCGACGTGGCACTCGAAAAAATTATTCCATTCGTCATTGTAGATGGCGCTTGCGGTGACGTGGAATTTTTGCGGATCAATCGCACGAGCGGCTAGTGCGGTCCGCGGTGATAATGGTAATAAGGTTGATTAATCGCCGCGCGGGAGCGGCGCGTGGCGCGAATGCGATTGCGCAAAACTCATTAATGTTATGCTGATTGCATGGACGCGGAGCGATTCGTCAACATCGCGCGTTCCGGGCCGAACGTATTAGTTTGATTGCCGCAGGATTACTTTCGATGCCGTTATTATGCAAATTGCGCTTCATTACGTCCCCTACGGCCGCCGTCGGCAAATATTAATTTTCGGTTGTTCTACTACCCTCCAGAGTGCTCTAGAGTCAAGTGAAGCAAAATGACCTTTTGTTCTTTTCGTGCTTTTGTGCCGAGTCGTAACTTCCAAACCGGAAGTGATATATTCTCCGCCTTGGCGGCATTTTGTAGGTTATTAGTTCTTCTATTAATGGTAATTATATCCAGTTTGAGAAACAGTCTTAACTACCCTTAATTTATGCTTGAACTCGGTTAATTATTTTTTGATCCGCGAAAAAGTTGTGCTCGTAAATTTGCGATAATTTCGAAACCGGAAGTGGTATCAACATACTCTAAACTTTATATGATTGCTGAATAGTGCCTCTATAAAACTCACTACTTTTAATATTACTGGAATTTATCCGAACTGCCATTAGGAGCGGTTAAAATGGTAAACATTTTGATGGTTTTCAACTGGTTCAAAAACACGCTTTCGTAATTTGTTAGTAATTTCGCAACAACAATTGATATTTTCAGAACTCACTCTTTGTTTTATAGTCGGATAGTTGTTCCTTCATATAGTGCATGAGTAAAATGTGAAAAGTACCAGGAACTGCCCTTAAACTCACTCCAAAAGTTTGAAATGTTTTAAGTTGGTCAATCCTGATGTCATTTTTCAAAAAGACGCTTTCGTAATGTGCTAACAATTTAGCAACATAAATAGATCTTTTCATCAACTGTACTTTATTTTATAACCAAAGAGTTGCCCTTTCACATAGCATACGATTCAAAGGCATCCGGAAGTACGCTTGAAACTCACTGCAAAGTTTAAAACATGTTAAACTGTTTGGTTGGTGCGTTAATTAAATGTTTTCGTTATATACTAATAACTTCGCAACAAAATTAGATTCTTTCAATATGTGTACTTCATATCGTAGACAAAGAGGTGCTCTTTCCAGGAATGCGCAACCCTTATGCGAAAAGTGAACGTAGCCATCCTTAAATTCCCTTCAAAGTCGACGAATTTAATTACTCGTTTCATTGTGTTCGTCAGGAATATTTCCGAAAATGATTTCCAAATTCATTTGATTATCTTCTTTGTCAAACAAATTATTTTTCATCGAAATCCTTGCATATTTAATCGTCCTGATGCCCGCTAAGGGGAAAATGGATTTTTGCCTCGCGAAATTATTAAGCGAGTTCATAATCGGCGCCATTTACATTCGGTGTTTTCTTGTGCCCCGGCTCGGAATTTAATCAAGGAATTCCATCGGCATGATTCTCCCTTTCGAGGATTATTATCGTCCTTTGCGAAAGTGCGCGTAAGTGAATAAAGCCGAATAAAGCAATGCAATAATACGGAAATTTAATCGAAAACTCACCGGCGGGCGGGCCGGGGGCGGCGACGCCGCCGTGGGCGCAAAGAAAGGAGGCGAAGCACGGAAAGCGGAAAGTGGAGCGAATATAAATAACCGCCGCTAGATGGACGCGCGATTAATTTGTCGGCTCTAAAGCAAGTCGCAAATGCGACCGCTAGATGGCGGCTTGCGGTTTAATCAGGTCAAGCCCTTTGTTCGCACGATAATGGCGCTAATCATCGGCGGATCGTCGAGCGCGCGGAACGCGCCGGCATTTTCCTCCGTTTTCTCGATCTGCCTGTTTTGTGTTTTGCGTTTAAGCCCGTCGCCTGCGGCGGGGGCTGTTGCGTTAGTGCCGTTGCGCATCGAGGATTCTCCTCGTTCGCAATTAAGCGTTTTAATACTTTTAATAAAAGGGGCGGCCATTCGATGATGGCGCGCGCGCGCGCGCGGCGTCCTCGCACGGCTAATTGGCCGATTCGGGCGGCCGCCATTAAAGAAAATTAAAGTCTGAGGACACCTGCAGCACGCCGCGCGGCCGAATTAGGCGATAAAAGCAAGGGGGTGGGGGAAAAATTACACAATGGAACGCGCGCGGAATTAATTTCATTTGTTTAACGAATTTAGCGTTCGCTCCCTTGCGTTGTGTTCGCTCGGTTTAATTTTTTTTTGTTGAAATTTGCGTTATCTACGCGCGTTCGCTGTATAAGGGTTGCTCGTGTTGGCAGGCGGGCGCTAAAGCATGCAATAAATCATGTTCGACATGTTTGATGCTTGAAATATGGGAATCTGAAGGGAGAGAAAATTGGATAACAGTTTGGTATCTATTGAATGTTTATTTATATTGAGGGGTTGCTGTATAGGGGTTACTGGGTTATCTTGTTACGTGATTTGGTGGATGAGAATGTTGAAAACGCAGCGTTTTTATTTTTAATTTGTGTTATTATTCATTCTTTGGAGAAAAATTGATATAAATTCTATACCGGAAGTGATATTTAGTTATACCAGACGTCAACTTGTAGATTATTAGTTCTCTTATGAACATACATAATTTACATTTGGAGGTAATTTGGAAACTACCCTTAATTCGTGTTTAAAGTTCGTTTGTTTCTCTGGTCCAGTTAGAAAAAGTTGTTTTGGGTAATTTAGCGATACCATCTTAACCGGAAGTCATTTCTTTGTGCCCTAAACAGTATATGATAGCCCAACTGTTTCCCTATTAAACTTATCATCTAAAAAGTCAATTTAGAATGTGTAAACTACCCTTAAACCCACTCAAAGTTCAAGAATTTTGATGTTTTTTATTTTTTTGAAAAAACATGGTTTTATTATTTGGCAATAGTTTTGCAATATAACTGGATATATTTATAAACTATATTTTATATTATAGTCAAATAGGTTATCTTCCAGAAAATATATAATCCCACCCTCAAAAGTTCTCAGAACTACCCTTAAATTCACACCAAATTTGATCAAATTGTACGATTTTTAACTGTTTAGTTGTCTTCTTAATTTGTTTATAACTCCGCAATCAAAAATGTTATTTTCATTATTTATACTCTTTTTTTATGGCAGAAGAGCTGCTCTTTCGAGCGGTATACAACGCCACCCTCAAAAATATGCGGAACCACCCTTAAAATGTTCTCAAAGTTAAATATTCTTCCTTCGTTTCTCTTTTTTTACTGTTTCCCGCAAAGTTCATAATACTCGTCTTCTTTTATATTTATTTTATTCATTTTTCGTAGATTTCCATATTTTGCGCGCATCATTACGCATTACACGTTGCCATAATAAATAATTCCTCCTTGGAGGACTTCGAAGGACTCCCGGTAACAAAAGCCGCCGAAATGAAACGCGCGGAACGCGAACGAGCGGAATAAAAACAAAATGCGGTGCGACGTACGTTCGGAACAAATGTTTTAGATTTGCCTAATTTATGGTTATCATTTCGGGGCGGGCCACGAACGCGTTCGGCGGTTTCGGCGGCGCGGGCGAGCGGCGGCTCTTATCGACTCGAGCGATTTATCCGATTAAGGCGCAACGAAATTAAATTCGTTCCGGCCGTAAACCGAATCAGCGCCCAATGACAGCGAAAGTCATTGGTTAATAGCACGCGACGCAACTTTCCGATGGCGGAGGAGCGGCGGTTGAACCGGTTTAAGCACTCGGAACCGCTTTACGCACTTCGCGGCGTTCATTCGGTTTTTCATCCCGAATTATGCTCGCTTCAAATGAGCGCATCGATGCGGTTTTATTTGGGTTTTAATTAGGTATTAATCCGCTTGCAAACATAAATTCGATTTGAATGATTGCCGGCCGGTGGTTGGGGGGCGGCGCGGGGGGCGCGGAATGGAGGCAACGTATGCGCGCGGATATTGCGTAATGCTGTAGGAGGTAATTACGTCCGGACGTTTTTACGTGCGCGGGAAACGGCCGTGTGTTGCGTGGAAAATTATGCGGAGCATTCGCCACATTACGACATTACTTCATCGCACACCTACTCGCGTCCGTAATTAGCTCCGGAATACTGAATTATTAATTAGTTTTGCTCGGCCAATTGTTCAATTAGGGCTGTTTGATTTTATGAATAATAGATGGCGCCGCCGACAAGGACGAATCGGCGTTTTAAAAGGCTTAAATAATTCACTCAAGCCTCCTACTCAAGATCGTCGGTGTTTGTGAAGTCGCCGTTTCGAAGTTTCGGAGAGGGCGTGCAGTGCCCGGAATAGGCGATGTTGTGACTTTGATTTTAATTTTAATCGGTAGCTATCGAGGTGCCCTTGGAATATTTATTTACGTGTATCCTTAGTTTGGCTGAGAACTATTTTTCTGATTATTTGCTTATAAATAATTTCTATAACTACCGAACCGGAAGTAATATCGAGCTGGTTAATACTTTACTGTGCAGCTAACGAGCCTCCCTTTTGTTATTAATATAGCTGTTTTCATAATTTTCACGAGAACTACCCTTAAATTGATATGAAGTTGACGTTATTTTGGAGATCGTGGAAAAATTATGTTAGAAAAGTGGCTGTAACTTCGGAACCGGAAATGATAGTAAACTGATTTAAACTTTATTTTGTAGCTAAGGAGCCACTCTTTCATAGAGTTTATATGGATACGCTGAATTTTATGAAAAACTACCCTTACATCGCCATCAAAATTCGGCAATGTTCGATATTTACTAAAACACGTCTTATAAAAGGTGACATAATTCCGGAACCGGAAGTGCTAAACACATAGTCTATTCTTCGCTGCAAAGTCAAAGAGTTCTTCTCTCGATTACGTTTTATTCTAGTTTTGTGAATGTTTTGGAAGCGATCAGGATTTGGTCCGAAAGTTCACCATTTTTAACATTTGTTGAAAATATTTCAACCCTATTTTCCGTAATCAGCTCAGATGGCGCTTCTCGACCATATTTCCCCCAACCGCAGACCTTTGTCACGAGCCGCAATTTGTAGTTTTACGCGAACAACCTTCCGTCGCGTGCGGTGGGCGGCGGCGGCGAGAGACATCTGACCTATTTCGCAAATGCATTATAATGTCATAAAACTTCCTTTCGAAGGATTTCCTCAGGATAATCTAATGCCAGAGTTGGGAGTTGCGCGTTACGATACCGCTGACCTTTTTCCTAGGCAATCTTTAGATAATGTTCGCTGCCATTATTCACCCTGGGGGCAAGTTTCCAGCGAAATAATCGGCGAATTTCCAGCGCACTGTGTTTATTTAGAAAACTTACAAAAATATATTTCCTTACGAGTAACTTCTAGTCTACTTAAGTCTACTTAAGTCTACGCTAATCACTGTCCGTATTCAAGCTAATCGCGTCGCTAATCTACCCCATCGCGCCGAACACCTTGTTAACGCCGATGGAGACGTTCGGCGCGTTCACCTCCCACGTGCCGATCATCCGCACGGCGAACTCGAGGATCCTTCGGATCACGCTGATGCCCATCAGCGTGAAGCCGTGCAGCTTGGACGTCTTGGCGACGATCACGTTGTAGACGCTCTGGAAGAGGTCGAAGTTATCGTTGATCAGGGCGTGAACGCGCGTGGCCATTTCGCCTTTCAGGCGCAGGAAGCTCTCGACGATCTGGAGGATCTCGACGTGGGGCGCGAGCGCCGCGCTGGCGGACGGCTTCGTTATCGTGAAGCCGAAATTGGACGAGACGCCTTTCGAGGAGGAAGCTTTCGCCGGCTCCGGTGCGTAATATTCGGGGACGTTGTTCGATTCGAAGGGGGAGCTATCCGACTCGGCGGAATCTTGATCCTGGACATTCTGCTCGGCGAGGAGGGAGAGAAGTTGGTCGTAGTCCATGCTGTTGATGTCCGCGCCGACGGGACCGGCCGACGTCGAGGTTATGTGCAAGCAGAGCAACGCCGCCTGGCGAACACCAAAGGAATAGATTGAGCACCGTCGCTCGACGATAGATGGCGGTTAGGGGGACTTACCAGCACGATGCCGAGGAATTTCTTGATTAAAGCAATTTCCGCCATGTTTTACAATTTCCCGTCGGGTCTCGGCCGATGCGCTCGTTCTTGCTGGTTGTTGTTGTTGTTCGGAGTGGTAACAAATCGTAACTAATTTCTACCCCGTCGCGCGGCCACCTTATATACCTCGAAGTGAATTTCTTTCTCGTTCGGGCGCAAGAAGAGAAATTCGGAAAGCCAGACGACGCGCGCCCGCCTTCCACCCCATTGGTCGTTAGCCATTAGCGGCCATTAGCCGGCGACGGCGGCGAACAGCGGTAACGATCGAAAAATCGCCGTCGCCGAGATTAATGCGAAATTATCGCCCGATGCTTTTCGCCGGGCCTAATTGCCCTAAGCGGATATCTGTTTTCGGATAGTAATGTCGCAGGTAATTATGTAATTACGCGAGGCGCCCGCGCCGGAATATGAATAATTTGCGCGTCGTCGGCGATAAATTATTCGCGCGGCGGAGTATTTCGTACGTCGTGCTCGTTTAATGACAGGTGGAGTTAGAGGCGGAATCGTAGTGGAAATGTAATCGTGAGGATTGTGACGGTCGTAAATTAGGAAAACGTTCGTTTTTATTGTTAGTTTTCAGAGATGGTCAGGTGCATTTGATCAGGGCTTGTCAAATGTTGCCACTTTTGGAATTCTGGATGATATTTCGAGTTGAATTTTCGCCAAACCGAGCTAAAAGTTTCATCGAAACCAACCTAAACATGGACGTTTTTACGTTGGATTTTCGTGAAGCCGGGTTAAAAGTTGTTATTTCGGTGAAAATTTTAGGGATTTTTGTATGTATCTGAGAAAATCATCGTGTTTTGACGTTTTTTTAGGTAGTTTCTCCATATCGACCTAAATACGAACGTTTTGAATGTTTTGAATCTGTGCTATTTTAAGATTCTTGGGGTTAGTTTGGTGTAAGTTCAGAAGACATTTCGCTTTGTTGAGGATTTATTACAAATTATTGTTGTTGTCAAGGAAGTTTTGAGTAAGCTTGGATTAAATTTTGCTGAAATTAAGCTACAAGTTGGAGTTTTAAGAGAATTTCTATGAATATTTGTCAGTTACTGCGAAAATGTTTCTCTTTCGAAGGGTTGACGGTTAATCAGGCACATTTTATGGTTAATTTGGTGTTAACTGAAAGAATTATTTGTTTTGGGCACACTCATACATTTTTACGTAAAAGTTTTGCATATTTCGAGTTGCGTTTTCGTGAAATTGAGCCAAAAGTGATTGTTTTAGTAAAAGTTGTCGGATTTTTGGAGGTATCTGGGAAAATCATTGTGTTTTGTCATTTTTGAGATCAGTTTGAGAAAATTTCTAATTAGTTTTACCAAACCGACCTAAACTTTTGGATGTTTTCAATTTTTTTTCGCGAATTTGCTAGTTTAAGGTTTTTGAAGTTAGTTTGGGGTAAATTCCGAAGAAATTTTGCTTTGTTGAGGATTTATCACAAATGATTGTTGTTTTCAAAGAAGTTTTTAGTTGGAACTTGGGTTGAATTTTACAAGAGAATTTCAAGGTATTTTCGTTAGTTATTCCGAAAATGTTTCTCTTTCGAAGAGTTGTATGTTAATTAAACACATTTTATGGTTAATTTTGTGTCAACTGAAACAATCCCCTATTCTAGGGACACTCGTACATTTTCACATGATTTTTGGAGTTTGAGTGGATTTTTTTTTCGGTTTTTGTTTGAGTTGAGGTTTGAGTTAAATTTCGGCGAATTTCGTTGGAAACCAAAAAAAAGTGCTAAAAGTTTGCATTGACTTCAAACTTCGTCGTTTTTTCAGTTGAATATTCTCTGTTTTTTGGCTGCAAAAACATTTTCCGGATTTCCCTTGGTTTTTCGCCGTTCCGCGCTAAAATTTCCCGCCCTTTCTTCGCACGTTTCTTTCCATTATGTCGGCGTATTATGCGCATTGTGCCCGCGTGCGGCCGTGAGATATACGCCGCGCAAACGGCGCCCTTATCAGCGCGCGCGCGGGGTGAGGGCGAGAATGTCGCCGACGCGACCGGTATTGGGTAGCAATTTCCGGCCAAAATAAAAAGCCTCGCCGTGTAATCTCGCCCGCCGACATTACACGCGATCACGCACGTCGCGGACGGCGTGCCCTCTCCGCCGCCGCCGCCGCCTCCCTTGGTCTCTCTTCGCATCTCGCACCCCGGCCGGGTCTTATTTCGATTCTTATCAATTCATGATTTCGCGACGGCGACGGCGGCGCGCGGCGATTTTCGTTCGTCTGCGCGCGAATAGTTCGCGGAGCGGAATTTGACGTTGATCTCGGGCCTGAAAGCGGCAGATTTCGCTCGCGCGGCGGGCCGCCGCCGCCGCCTGCGGAGGACGGCCGACGCGCCGGCAGGCGGAGAGAGATTCGCTTCGGTTCGAACTTTCCTAATTTTCTCTCTCCCGGCCCGTTATGTTATGGGTCGGAAAGCTATCGCTTTACATCGCCGCCATCTCCGGGGAAATTCCCATGCCGGCTTGGCGGCGATTGATACGGAGAGCCGCGCTCGTTTTCAATTTTCGACATGGCGCATTCGCATTCTCGTGCCGCGCTTTAAATAATTAAATTCGACCCTGGACGAGGCGCATAGATTTCCGGTTACCGGGCCAATTAAGCCCCGCCCCCTACTCGCCCATTTGCGAAGCAAGGCGGGGCGAAAAACGCGCGCGGCCCGAGTAATGAAATAAAGCAATCCCGATCTCGGGGGAAATAATAACAATGGCGCGCGCGAAGTCGGAAACTCGATGACCGAAAAGCAACCCCATCGCCGGCGGCCAGGCACATTCGACGCCCCCGCGGCGCGCTCCCCGAAAGCATTAAAAGCCGCCTCGCGGGAGTTTTATCGGTCCGGATGAGGAATGGAAATATAAACAGACCCGGACGCGGACGTGGACGCGCCCCCGCCCCCGCGCTTTGGATGCGCGGGCGCGCGTAATTAGCCGGGGATTTAATTGCTGATTTCGCGCGCGAGATTCGCTCGGTCGCGGCGCGCGGTTTATCGACGACTTGAAAAACGCGCATCCCCCCGGAACGCGCTCGGGCGGAATGGGGTGCAATAAATGCGAAATATGGGCGCGGATGTTTTATGCGTTTAATTCGGACATACTTTTTACGTCAAAATAATAACGCCGTATTTATGGATGGAATTGAAGGGCCGAAGGGTTGGAGGGTCGAAATATCGGCGAACCGAAAAGCGCGTTTGCGTCGCAATAATTAAAATGCACGAAGCGCAAATATGCATTTTTGTGTGCATTTCGTTTTTCGGGGGTGGTTCGGGAATGGGGAAATGAAAGTGGGCGGCGGCGCGGCGACCAAACGCGGCATATGTTTCATGATTATTTCACGCTTTTGCGTTTTATTAATTTTTAATGTCCACGTCGGGCGCGCGCGTTTCGTCGAACTTGCGCCCCGTCCCGCCGCCCTCGTCGGAAATGTTTAATTTCACTTCGCCGGCGAGCCGAAAGTTTCGCAGATATAAAACGCGGGTTCCGCACCATTAAGAGCGAATAATGGACGTTCGTCATAGGGTTAACGCCCAATCGGCAGTCGCCGATGGGGGGCGGCGGACGGACCCGAGGCACGATAAGCGCACAATGCGATGGCGGCTTCGATTTTATTGCGTCGCAGCGGCGCCGCTGCATTGCGGCGATCATCCGCCCCGCCGGAAGTGAGCATTTAAAAATTTTATTCTCTTTCGCCCGGAAAAACAAAAGCGGGCGGCAATGAAAATGGGAAAAAGCGGAGCGACGCCAGACGAGAAAATGAAAATCGAGAGCGCCGGACGAACGGTAGGCGCAATCCATTGAATTGTGAGAAAAAAAAACGCGCATCCCTTAAACGCGCGCCGGATCTGGTCGTCGTAAAGCATCCGCCCCGCCCCCGCGCCCGCTTTTAATGGTTTTATCGTGTCGGAGCGATGTATATTTAATCGCTTTAAATTCCTTCCACGGCCGCGAACGCCGCCTCGCTTCGCGCGCCGCTTTTCACCTGCGGGCGTGTTTTCCCGCGCTTTTTTTCCCTCTCCTTCTTCGCCGGCGAGCGCGCGTTCGTATTAAGTGCTTGTTAGCGGATGGCGATGGGGGCATTAAACACCCCGCTCGCGCCGCGCGGCCCCCGGCTCGATCATTCGCGAATGCTAATTGCGCGCCGACGTGCATCTTTTTAAATTAATTAAACGCCGCCCGGAACTATTTCGCGTGCTCGTGAGTTTTATCGGTTTGTTTGCGGGCGATTTCGTGAGCGTTTTTCCCGCTCGCGGAAAGTCTTTAATGAAATTTATTTTTACGGTCTCGCGAGTTACGATCTATGTAAAAGTGATAACGAGTGCGGGATTACAAGACGCGTAACATGTCCGGGTGTGTTTTTCTATTTGTCCGTCGGGGGCGGCACGCGATGTTTTCCATTTCCACTCTCGGCGCGTTTTTAAAACGCGCACGAACGCGAGCATATTTAATTTCGCCGATTGCGCTCGCGATAATCGGACTGTCGGCACGCGAGGCTTCGTCTCCCGTTCGTTCAAAATTTTTAATCCGATGCCTTAACCGAGTCGAGTCATAAATAAAATGCGACATTTGCCGGGCTTCACTTGCGCCGAAGGGAGTTGTACAGGTCGATGCACTTTTCGTAGACGAAGAACGTGACGATGAACTGCGGAGCGTTCCGGATGAAGAGAGGCGTGAAGCCCTTCCACAGCGCGAAGATGCCCTCGTGGCGCACGATCTTGTACCAGACGTCCGCCATGTTGCGATACTCGGGCACGCCGTCGCGCACGCGCATGTTCTGTATGCGGGTCTTGGTTATGTCTATCGGCAGCGTGCACGTCGTCGCGACGGCCGACGAGATCACCGACGAGAGCAGCTGGCAGACGTTGTCGTCGGAGCTCACGATGCCTGAAATTCGGTTAGGGTGATGCTCCGCACTAGGTCGCGATGGGGGGTTGCGTTTCTCGTACCGTATTTGAGCAGGAGCTCCTTGGCCTGAAAGTAGCTGACGACCTGCGAGATGTTCACGACGATCGCCCGCGTCACCGTCGGTATCGTGCCGCGATACAGCACGGAGAAGCCCTCCTGCTTGTAGATCTTCGCGAAGCCGTCGAAGACGTGCCGGTAGTTTCGGCGCTTCGCCTCGGGCAGGCTGTTGTCGACCGCCATGCGCGTGAGGACCACGTCGGGCGGCAGCCCCACCAGCGCGCCGATCACGCCCGAGACGCTTCCGATGGCGCACTTCGTTAGGAAGCCCACCGGCTGGTTGTCCCTGCGCGACCAACGAGGACGGATGCAATGGGCGAGAACGTTTCTCGGCGCGCACTTACTTGGAGAAGGCGTCGGAGAGGATCTGGAAGAGGCCCAGGCGGGTGCCCGTGTAGAGGCCCTGTCGGGCCACGCTCGCCGAGAGCCCCTGATAGAGGCCCATGACGCCGTCGCGCTTGATGATCTCCTTGGCGAAGTCGACGGTCGTGGTGGACTTGCGCGCTTTGCCGCCCTCGCCCGACACCTGCATGTTCAGTCGGAGGACGTCGAGCGGGAAGCACACCAGGGTGCCGCATATTCTAGAAACGGGACGGTTGCAAAGGTTTGGGATAGAAGTTGACGGGTGGCGGGAGGTTACCCTGCGGTCGACGCGCTCAGGAGTTTTATGTAATTCGGGATTGTTGCCGTTCGCTCGGACATTTTTCACGTTTCAGGACGTATCATTGACGTTCGAATGACTTGAGTCACATTCTACGCTGGAAATATCATTTATCTCGAACCGGCTCCGGGGGTTACCTTTACGTTTTCCTTTTCTGGGCGCGCTCGGCGAGGTCGGTGAACGAGTGCATGAAAAGTCTTCGCTCCTGCATTCATCTGCACTTTAGCCGATTCTTAGAATTCCGGGTGATCCTCGGCGCTCCTTTATTTGCGGGGACTTGGCGTCCGCTAATCTGAGCACGTTCCACACCTTATCGCCTCGCCGCCGCCGTCTCCGCCGCGGCGCCGCATTCATTCCCGGCTTTATCAAAATTCACTTAAAGCATTTAGTGAAAAATGTAGTCCATAATCGTTACTTTTGCCAGATAACGCGCGCGGCTGCTCGAATAAAACCGGAAAGCTCTCTCGGCGGGAAAACACGCCGCTCGCCCCCCGTCGTCGGCGAGATTTTTGATTGCGTCGCGCCGTGCGCGCGTGTTTCTCAAACTCTAATAATAATTAACAAAACGACGCCGAACGCGGCGCTCGCCGCCCGAGGAGGAGCGCGGGGCGCGCGGGAGCGGCGCGAAGGGCCGAGCGGGGGCGGCGGAGGACGGCGCGGGCGGAGAGGCCTGTTGGCGTGCCGGCATTTGCATTTAGAGCTCCAAGTCGGCAATTTGTATGCGCCTTTTCGTTCGTTCGCCGCTCGCGCCCCCCTCCGCGCCGGCGATCATCGCGCTCGTCGGGGGAGTGCATTACACAGTCGCGCACGCTTGTAACAATGGGAGCACTCTCAGGACGTTCCGACCGATGCCCGGACTAGCTCCGGTTACGTCGCCCGCCGCCGCCGCCGCCGGGCTGTGGGTCAATGCGTGTCGTGTTGAATATTCAGTTAATCCTTTTAAGGATCTAATCCGCCCCAAAGTAAGACTCGCGGATTACCATCTGATTACAATAATAATTGACGCGCCTGCCTAGCGGATAAGCGAGGGGCTGAACGGACGGAAACGTGGCGGAGGATGGACGGGGGCGAGGGGGGGACCGTGACGGAACAATTAGTATTCAATATCGTTTCCTTGTTCGACGCGGCTAATTGAATCGAAGCCGGATTAGCAGTTTGCCAGCGCGCCAGGAGTCATTGCCACCGGAGGGGTGGGGGTCGTGGGCGGCGGCGGAAAGTAGTGGGAGAGATTGGCACAATTAGATGCGATCAGTTTTGCAATTATAGCAAGATTTCATGTCGGCCAGCGGCCGGGGGCATGGATCTCATCTCCGAAATGGCTAATTAACAATTCTAATGCGTTTCCGATTGGCGCCGGGGGCGGCGGGCCCGGGCGCGCTTGAGTCGGCAGACGAGTCTAATCACAACCGGATGCAGCTGCACACGCCGCCGCCGGGGATGCGGCGCCGGCAAAGCCGCGCAAGCAAAAATAATTCAATCCCGTCCAACTTTGTGCGGACTGATTACTTAGATAATTCGATTCCTCCGCTCGCGCCGTCTAATTGCGATCGCGATTCTAACGCGCGACCTCGCCGTCGCTCTGTCGCTTGCAGGAAGTGCAAATCCTGAAGGCGCTCATCCTCGGCGAAGAGGAGCGCGGCCAGAGCCAGTATCAGGTGATGTGCTTCGTCTTCCACTTCCCCAAGGAGGCGTTCATCTCCTCGGACGCCATGTCGAAGCTGCGGCAGAAGAACCCCACGACGGTGCGCGTTCCCGAGGAGGACCGGGGGCGCGAGAACTTCACCATGGACTACACGGTCGACCTCGCGATGGCCGGCATCATCTCGCCGCACATCGCGGACCTGTGCGCCGAGGCGGCCGACAGCAGTTACACCCGCTACGAGGACATCCAAGTCTGGTCCGTCAATCAAGGTAGGCGATCGCTTTCCTCTCCGCAGTTTTCCGCTCCTTTTCGCCGGCGGTTAAACGACCGGCGGCGGATATTCGAGCGAACGCGGCGGACTTATTCAAATTTCACTTTTGCTCCCTCGATTCCCCGCAATCTCCGATGCGCCGCCGCGTCGCGCGGACCTCACGCCATCCGCCCGGCGCGGAATGTGACGCTCGGCGGCGTCGACGTCGACGTCGACCGAACGTCCTCGTTTGTTGAGAAGTTAATTTAAGCGTCTCGAGTTTTATCAGCGCTGGCAGGACGACCTCAAGCCCGATATACCGACTGCTACGCGACGGTCGCGAGACGACGCGTCTTCCTTTCGAAGGGCGCGGCTTCCTTCGAGATGCGTCTCGAACGTGTTGGTTTACGCCCGAATCTGCCCTGACGCGTTCGCCGGTGTTTTCGCGGGTCTCGCTGCGCGCGGCTTGATGGTTGCGATGGCGCCAACCGACGGTATAATCTCGGGTGACGCCCGAGAGTCATGAGACTAGGGATTTATCCGCACCCGGCCAAGGATATGACAATGCGCGCTGATAATACGAAAGGAATATAGTCCCGCGCGCCGCCCGACAGGCGAACGTCGCGTCGCCGCCGCCTTGCGCTAATCTGCGCTTCTGCATCAACACCTTCTTTCCGCCCGCCCTCACCTGAATCCCCAATTCAGTTAGCAAACAGACGACAGCCGGCGACAAGTTGACACAACATTCGAAGCGAGCGCGCGCGCGCCGCCGCCGCCCGAAGTTTAAGAGTCGAGTTGGATTTAGTTTTGTCAGAGGGGGGTGCGGAACAAAGCGCCGGATTGCGGCCCCGACTTCGGGGGGCTTCGAAATGGCGCGGCCGCGCGGGGTTGTGTCGCGCTGTGCGCGGCGAATTGGTAAATAAATAAAACGCCGCCGCGAATTGAGGTTATAATGTCGACGGGTTGTCGGCGGGTCGTTGAATGCGGCGCGTCGGGGATAAAAGCGCCGGGAAATTGATCAGACGCATTGTGCGAACCGGTCGCGAGCGAATTTGCCATTCGACCGCGCGGATGTATAACCTACATCGAGCGCCGCCGCGCGAACGCAACCCGCCGCCGTCGTCGGCGGCGGCGGAACGCATTGAATGGGCCTTTCTAGCGTGCGGCGCCGTTCGTTTGCGTCAATAGGCTCAATGCCGCGAGCGGCGCGCCGCCGTCGGGACGTTCGAATTTAATGGAGGCGCGGCGAGTCGGGGCGGTTTCTTCAGCTTGTTGCATGCCCTAAGGGTCGAGGGGTGAATCGACGCGCGGTTAGTTAATTCGCCTGTCCTCGATGGGAATCTGCGCGATGTGCCCGTTTTTATTTCACGCTCGCATAGGTGGCGCCGGTCGTGCGGGGGAAAAAAGTCACTCGTTCGTTGCGCGCGGCGTGGTAATGATCCCGCCGGCGGCGGGATAATTGAATCTGCTGCGCGTCTGAATTACGCAGCGTCTGACATTCGAATTCTCGGCCGGTCGGCGGCGCACCGCTGAGAAACGGAATGGAGCTTCCCCGTCCGAGCGGCGCGCGCGTAATGGAACCTAATGCACAATTGCGGGGCGGCGGCGCGGATATCGTAACGCAATATTATGGCAATTTCGCTTATCGCTTCTAATGATCAATTTCGCGACGCGCCCGCCGGCCGAAAGAAGTCGCGCCGCCGTGATAGATGGCGCCGCGCCGCGCGCCGCCCCCCCGAATTCGAATCTCGCCGCGCATTGCTCATTTCGGCGAATGTGGCGTCGACGGCGCGCGAGAGCTTGATAGCGCACGAAGAACGGCGGAAATTAATGTCACAGCCGGGGCAGTATTCCATTTCCCATTTTCGGCGCGCCCGGCGTCGTCGGCCGCTCGCGCGCCCCCTGCAATGGCGGCCCGGGGCGGCGCCATAAATACGGCGCGTGTAAATTTCGATCAAATGTCCCTCGAACGCCGTCCGACAAGAAAGCGCCGATGATCGCAATAACCTCGGAACTGCAATATATAGACATAAACAAGCGGCGGCGGCGAGCGGATGCGCTCGAGCCTTCTCTCTGTTGTTGCTCGGTTTAAAACATTTTACGACCGAGCGAAATGTTGCGGGGCGGCATTAAGCAAATTGTTACAATGTTATTGACGGGTGTGCGACGACGACGTAAAAACGTAAATTTTGCGATATCGGAACGCGCGCTTTTTGTTCGCTTGTCGATCGATTGCGTTTGATAAAAACGTACGATAATGCGTTGGGGGGTAATTCCCCATTACTAAACGGGGGCGCAACGTGCGTGCGCGCCTTTAATTGGGCCGCGGAAAAATCGGATTTGATCGCGTGTTATTGTTTCGCTAATGCGCCGACACTCGCGGGGGGCCGTTTAATTATCATAACAAAATAAAAGCGTTCGCGCATTGTTGCGCGTAATGAAAACGAACGATCGCGAAAAAGCGTTTTTCATTAATCACAAGACGGACGCGCGTAGATGGTGATTTACACCGAATGGCGGCGGCGATGAAACATCGAGGGCCGGCGCGCTTTTATTAAAATCCATGGTGTTTTGTAATTGCGCCGGGGGGAGCTTTTTCGTCGCTAGTGTGTAAAAGTTTTTTCGTGCGGCGAGCGTTTTTGAATTATCGCCATTATGTGTGCAAATAATGCCGCCGCCGTGCGCGCGAGTCCCCGACGCGCCGCGCATATTCTCGCCGCCGCCGCCGCGATTTTTCGACGCGTCCCACGCGGGGCGCGGCGGCGTTGTTGCGTCAGGTGATAGATTAATGCCGGCCGAAAGCTCTGTTTAGCATGTTTGCGAGCGCAGTTAACACCGTGTTCGGCAATGATTGATATCCCTTTTCTGGTGCAACCAAGGTTTATGTGTTTTTTTTTCGCGTGCAAATAACACCCCCGTGCCGCCAGTTTCCGCGCTCCGTTCGCAAACGTTCGGCAGCGAAACGCGCCTTTTGGAAAAAGCGATTCGAACGCTTTTCAATATCGAACGCCCGGTCCGTCCTCATTAGTTTAATTGCGCCGGCGAATTTATTCCGGAATTATCCGCGCGTTGTTTGCGCGCCTGCACGTGTTTCGCGCATCGACGGGGGGCGGGCGCGAGCGATTGCCCGTTGTGTCTCTGCGCGAACGTTTTAAATTTAAATTTCGGCGCGTTAACGTTCGAACGTTTTCGGCTGATTGAACTTTATACGCGCGCGCTAATTGCTCCATCGCTTAATCGTTTACGCTGAAATCCAGACGTAATGTTATATAATAATTTGTGGGGAGGGGCGTGGTTCTATCTCGCTAGATGGCGCGCCAATTTATGATTGATTTTCAGCCAATGATTTATTACGATTCATTTCCCTCGCGCGTTCAGATAAGGACGAAATTACGCGCGCGCGCGATACGATCGATGTTATTAAATCAGCATCAATATGTCGGACGGTGCGGATGCATAGATGTCGCTGCGCGCCGCTCCACAATGGCGACCCCTTGTCCGGCGCACCTGAGCGGAGGCTGACGCGCGTCGCTCGTCCGCTCTCGCCCGCCGAATTTATCGCGCCGATGCGCCGATCAATTCGCGGATTGGAGCGGCGGCGAACACGGCGCGCGCGCGCTCGCCCGCTCGCCGGCGGCAATAAATAAACGCGGATTGTCCTGGTGACAATAACCGGCGCGGCGGCTGGGACGCGATCCGGAAGCGGTGGAAATTTTAAATTTTCATCGGCGCCGCAAAACCGCGAAAACCTGTCGACGGCAATATGTCGCGTCGCGCACTTCTATTTCGCCCCGCACTTGTTGGGCGTATGCAAATGAACAACAAACGAAACTGCACGTCGACCGCCCCCGCCCCTCCCCGGCTCCGGCGATCCATTTATTCACTTCGCGGATCAATTTGCCCGCCCGCGATTTGCTTGGTTTTAATTAAACCCCGGCGATTTATTGTACATCCGGCGCTGATGCGCCCCCGCGAGGATTATCTCTCCCGAGCGCGGCGGGGTGGGGGGGATAAGGAATTACAATGCGAGATCGATTCGGGGATGCTCGACGTTTGATGTGGGACGCAGGTAATTCAATCATTCGGTTGTGTCAATAACCTCAATCGCGCGAGCGTCGAGTGCCGCCCTCTGCCGTGCGGGGGGAAACGCTTACCGATGTAAGTTTGCCGTCGCGGCAACCTTGCCCCCCTCCCCCCCCCGACGACACAATTATTCCGCCGGCGGCGGGGCAAACATTTCAACATTTATAGCCGCACGTATTACAATCTTAGTATATCTCTATCATAATGTCGCCGCCGCCGCCGGGGGCGGCCGACAATGCGTTTTCTTTGTTTGCCGCCCCGGGCTTCGCCGCGCGGACGATAATTTATCTCCTTCGTTTCTTCATTCATTCCTCGCCCGCCGCCGCCGCTGTTGCCGCCGCCGACGCGCGTCGGGCATGTGCTTAATGCAGTCGTTCCGAGTTCATAATGTTGTTCGTTTATAACGATGAGTTATAATGTCGATTTAGTCCCCCGCGCCCGCGCGTCGTTCCCCCCATCCCCCGCCCGGGGGGTGTTTCGGAAAATCAATGACGGGAGCTTTGAATGCGAAACGAAGACGCGGCTAATGACGGTCGGGGGCATTAGTTGTGCGGGAAATATTTTATTTTAATTTCGGGCGGGGGCGGGGGGAAGTCAGTGCCACGTGGTGCACGGTTTAATTTTTCCCCGTCCCCAAAACGCGTTGAAATTTATTAATTTCGCCGCCCGAAACGCAAACAGATGTTGCAAAATAAAACCCGCCGCCGTGTTCGCCACGCCGCCGCCCCCCGGGCTCGTTTTTCGCAATAGGTGCGCCGCCGGCGGGCTTATTTGCGTCGCAATATCATTTTCTCGTCGCGCGCTTTTCTCCCCCCGGGGCCTCGGCGACGAGATTTATTTGTTTCGCGCCGAAAATCGCGGAAAACTCGCCGAAATCGCGGCGCTAATTATTTCGCTAAAGTCACGTTTAATTGAAACCGAAGTGCTTAATTCGCCGCGCTCGGCGCTCATTAGCAGCGGATGAAAATGCCGCGCGCATTAATAGGCGGCGTCGCGCATTGTTTTAATGGCATGCGCGCGCGAGCCTTTCGATCGTCGCGACCGTGTACACCTTTGAACCTCGCGCGTTCGAAAATTGGCTCGGCGAATGCAGCGTAAGCGGATCGCAAAGTTGCGCGAGCGTTGCGACGCGCTCGTCGTGTTTCGAGACGATTTAGCAAAAACGCATGCCCGCTGGTTTTTGGCCCGCGGGCCGGTAATCGAATTTGTTTGCTTCGGTCGCATCACTCGAGATAATTAGTCGCAATTTGGTTAATCTCCTAATGGCGCGCATGAGCCGGCGGACCCCCCCGCGCGAAGGGTTTAGCTCCGAGCAGCTCTTTCGACTAATGTTCGCCGGACCGGGGCGGCGTCGTCAAGTCGCGTCCGTGATATTAGCTCATTTTAATTAATCCGAGCGAGACGCGAGCGGCTGTCGGCGGCACTTTGTATGCAAATCGACCGGCGCCGGCGGCCGCCGAACCTTCAGGTAGTCGGCGCGGAGCTGGCGGCGACAACAGGAGCACAATGCGCCGCGGCTCGCTCCGTTCCCGATATCATATTCGACGACGACGTCGAGAGCGTTCGGATGGAAAGTAACGCTGGACGTTGCAACGGCGGCCTGCATTGTCTATTATCGCATATCAGTGCCAGGTGGAAATCTGCGGCTGAAGGGGGCGTCGGAGCGTTGGGTGGCACGTCAATTACTGGAAGTGACAGGCCGTAATAGGCTCGGACCAAGAAATAGAAGAAAAACGCGCTGGTTTGAGATATAAATTGTTGTGTTATTGATGTCTTGCTTTGGCAGACTGTTAAGTGTACCAGGTCCTAGTGGCGGTTGCGGTTGTGGGTGAAACCGATTGACCAAATGTGATCTTCCTTTGGGAAGAGGCAAGTGCAGTTCTTTGCTCGCCTCCTGCCATAGTCTTCTGGTAATATTGCATTTTTCCCCTGATCATCTCCCACTAGTGCTGCGTCCTTACCGCCATTCTTCTGCGCATGGTCAAGTTTCCTTCTGTCTTTCTCTAGAAACCCTCTGTTACCCTGTAGGTTCTCCTGAAACAGTAGGTCGCAAGCCTTCGCGCCGATTTCCGCCTGGTACACGCTGTTGCCGGTGTGGAAATATTTCGGATTCATGTATCCCAATATTTTCCTAGCCCCTACCAACGGGGGCAGCACTGGGTTCTTCAGTTTGCTGAGTTTCACCTTCTTACAAGTCTCTAGCAACTGGTCCTCGTCCTCGTGCACCTCTTCTTCGTCTTCTTCTGCGCCTTCTTTTAGATTCTCTTTGTCCGATTGATCTCCCCCTTCTGGAGGGGTTGTGTCAAACGATGACCTGCCATCGTAGTCCAGCCGATAGACGGTCTTCATTCGGTTCTTGTACATCTCCTTGATTTTGCGTCGTATGACTTCTTGCTTCTTGACGTCCTTGACGTTGTGCTTGGTGTCCAGCCAGACTGCGCCGTCGGGGAGCTCGTCGAACTCTCGAAGGTTCTCCAGGGCTAGGTGGGATTTTATGAAGGCCTTCCTCGTGTAATCCTTCTCGTAGGTTGTTAGGTACGCCATTGTTTCTGGCAACGCACACGAATGGCGATTTATATCTCAATTTTTCGTAACCGTGATGTGTGAATGAGCGAACGTCACTGCGCTCCAAAATGGTGAAGTCAGTGTCAAAATTAGTTAACGTGATCATGGGTCAAATCGTGAGCTTTTTGTCGAAACTAACGCTGCTGTTCTTCACGCCCTTGGCGCAGCGGATCATCAAGGAGCACATCTCGGAGTGCGAGAGTCGCGAGCGCGAGCTGGCGCTCTTCCAGAGGCTGAGCAAGGATCACGCCTATACGCTGCCCTTCTCGCTGAAGAGCATCCGCTGCAAGTATCTGCCCAACCTGCGCTGCTTCCAGGACGCGTCCGAGACCGACCTGGGCCTCGTCCTCGTGTCGAAGGACGCCTCCACGACGGCCAACCTCGAGTACTCCCTGTGCCCGCTCACCGGGAAGCAGGAGGCGATCGTTCAGTACGCGCTCGATAAGTCGCGGAACCTCACGACGGTGCTCGCGTGCAAATACAATCTCACCGTAACGCGACGGGATTTCGTCACGCTCCAAACGAACAGCTGGCTGGACGACCAAATCATCAACTTCTACATGCAGATGATCATGGAGCGCGGCCTGGCTAGGTCCAACTACTTCCCGACGATCTTCTGCTTCGACTCGACGTTCTATCCCAAGCTGGTGAAGGACGGGCCGTGCTCCGTCAGGCGATGGACGCGGATCATCAACATCTTCACCAGGGAGCTCGTGTTGATCCCGCTGCGCATCGGGCTGCATTGGTGCATGGTCTGCGTGAGCGTGCCCGACAAGAAGGTCGTCCTCTACGACAGCGGCAACAAGGGGCCGAACCAGTGCCTGGCCATCGTCATGAAGTACTTGTGCTCGGAGCACGAGGACAAGGAAGGGACGAGCATCGACGAGAAAGAGTGGCGATTGGAGTTCGCCAAGGGGGTACCTCAGCAGGTCCATCCGCCCGACTGCGGGGTGTTCGCGTGCGCGTTCGCCGAGCTCCTCAGCAGGAAGGCGCCCTTCACGTTCACGCACGCCGACGTCGCGTTGATCCGCAAGCGGATGGTCGTCGAGATCATGATCGGCGCCTTGTTGGTGCAATGAAATGTGCTTTGCGAGACAGACAATTAAACAATCGAAACTAGAGACGTTAAGACGCTATAACCGCTTAAAGTAATTTATTTGAGTTGCGTCGTTTTCTTAAATTTTGCCCCGACCGGCAACAATTCCGCTCGCGCGTCCCGGCCATTTCGGCTCTTCTTCTCGACGCACGCCCGCCGTTCGAGCGCAATTTAATTCATTCGAAATTACACTGCACAATGCGCGCTCGGTGCACAATATGCATTCGTTCCGGCGCGGCGGCGGCGGCGTTCCGTTTTAGCGCGTTTATTTTTCGTTATTTATATTCCGGCCTCACGCCGGCGTTAATTCTTTATTCGCCGATCCCGTCGTTTAATTTAATTCCCGTTGTCGTTTCAACGATATCGCAGTTGTGCTCGCACAATGCGCGCAGCGGCCGCTCTGTGATCTTCTTTTCTCAGCGCGCACAACAACGGATTGTCGACTTTGCTGATTAGTTTTCCGCCCTCGGCAAATAAACTACTAAAGAGCGGCGCGGCCCGTTCGCAGGGGAAATTTAGGTAATTTTGAATTTTAAATCGTCCGATAATCAAACCGATGTTGGGAGCAGCGCGAGCGGCGCGGGGAACGAACACGTTTTATGTCTCGACCGTAAAACTGCGCTTTGAAGCGAAATTAAGAATTTATCTCGCTCGCATTCGTTTGTTTTTCCTCGAGAGGACACGCGAGCTTCGCGCGCGGCGATAAGGCGCCCCTTAATGCGCGATCCCCGTCCAAGATTACGTCTTGTCCTGGTACTAAATACCTTTTGAATTATACCCGGGAATGTTTGTGCTCGCGTTTCTGTTCGCCGCGCAAAGTGCAAAAACCTTCTAACGTTTTCGATGTTTTAGGAATACCGGAAGCGACCTATCTGCAGGTCCTGAAGCGATTCCCCACCGTGGCGGACCCGAGGATAAGTAACGACGTGCAGGCGCCGGATCAGCGCGCCAACGACATCGACAGCTGCTCGACGGTGAAGAAAGTCTGGTCGCCGTGCCAGTGCCACCTGGAGCTGTGCATCGGCTGGTATCCCTGCGGGCTGAAGTACTGCAAGGGCAAGGGCGACAGCAAGAACGCGGCGATGACGTATCGGTGCGGCATCAAGACGTGTCGGAAGTGCCACCTGTTCTCCTACTACGTGGCGCAGAAGCAGATTTGTCTCTGGGACGAATGACAAAGGGCCGCGACGACGCCGAACTGGGAGGACTGAATGGCCTCCGTCGGACGGCGTCTCCTTCTGCTCGCGTTGCCTTATAGACTCTCTCGCCGTCGACGTCGTAACCAACAATTACGTTCTTTTCGGACACATTTTCGCGGGACAATTGAAGGGACATTTTTTATACACACACACGCGACACTCTTGTGAAATCATGCGGAACGAAAACGAACCTCTTAAAATATTGGACCAACATGCCTTAGATGTAAAGAAATTAACTGCATTCTTCGTTCAGTTCTTGTCACCGTGTTAGTTTCTGTTTGAAAAATCAAAAAAACACTAAATAATGTACATATTAAGCTTCTTCTCATTTCTCTTCATCGAACGAGGTATATTTTAGATAAATGTATTTAATTTTTCATTACACCGTGTACCATACCACGTAAGGACTAAGGGCTATTTTATACTACTCTTCCTGATACGCTAAGATTAACAAAAAACGTGTAAGAGATTGTAAATGGCGATAAAGAGGATAATTTTTTTAGAGATTTCTAGCATTGTACATATAATAAACGTCGCTCTTCACCGTTAACTCTTAACATTAGCGAACGATCGGCTGGCAATGAAGGAAAGTTGTTGCACTTATTAGCAGAATGTTGGAGTGCGGAGCATGCCAGGACAGCTTACGATTAGTGTTTCGTTTGGAGTTACAAAAACGTGTAAAAATTACGAGAAATTAAGAGAGAATTAAGAGATACAGAACAAATGAATATTGTATATGTTTGTAAGGAAATATACAGAGATAATTGGTACATTAACACGCGTCGAGAGTAGTTAAATATCCCGGAAATTGTAGCCCGTAGTATCATGTAGTTTAGATGCGATTAGAAGCAGAAGCAGAAACACTTATTACAACGTTTAATGCTAACGCTGGCGTTATTGATTTTTCTGATGTCGCGCGCTAGATTACTATCCGACGGGAAAGCCCTTGCGAGGCTTTGGAAATCTAGTTCGGCTTTTCGCCCCTAGATTACTCTCTGTGTGCAGCAGGTGGAGAAAAATCCTGCGCTTCGCCCAACAGGTGGTTACTTTCCACTGCGGAATATGCGCTTTGATTGTAAACGGAATTTAATTTGTACGCGGAAATATTATTAAGCTATGACTTTTGTTGAAAATTTGGACATTGTTATTCAGATTATCTTCGTAATATACTTTATTTAATAAAGATTTATTTTCAATTAATGATTTGCTACATTTGTTTGAGTTATTTTAAGGGCTGTTCTTTCAATTTTAATACGATTTATGTTTGCCCGTTTTTGAACTTTTCTCAGACATGCCTTGTAATATCGGCTGTAACATGCATTCTAGGGAAGATGGTTCCGTGATTTTTACTTCATGTCATAACAGAAGAGTTGTGCTTTCAATTTTAGTATGATTTATCTTCGAATTTCTACCGGAAGTGAGTGAAAATGGTCGACAAAGTTTGGCAATTTTTGAATTTTCCGAAAAGATACCTTCCTGAATCGCATGTAACATGCGTTCTAGACGAAAGAATTTCGCGATTTTCACTTCATTTTGTAGCGGAAGAGTTGTTCTCAGTTGGGTTGCATTTTAAACGCTGAAGTCATAGGACCATAAATATAAATTTCTACTCGTCCCCGTAAGGATGCCTCGGTGGCGTAGTGTGTGTAAGCGCACGGTTACGGTGCGAACCGGCCCGGGTTCGTATCCCAAAGCGGACGTTTTTTCTGAAAAAGTCGCCGATTTCCACCGAGCGTTACATGAAATTATAGATTTGCACTTGTTCGAATTAATAAAAATAATTCGGACTCGTAATATATTAATGCAACGTCCGAGAAAATTCTTGAGTGGGGTCTCCACCACCACTTCAAAATAATAATTCCCACCAACATTTGGGCCGTAATGGCCGAGAAATCCGGTGGAGACGGTAGTCGATAGGTTGGGCCGGTGGCGATTGGCCGCGTTTAACAACAACGGCAGCGCCTACGGCGCTGCCATCAAGCGTGGCGCCTCCGGCGCCACGACGGTCTTATGGCGACGCCTCCGGCGTCGCCCAACACTGAGCGATGGACCAACGATTTTACTAAAGCGACAAAGGATTTTTATTACTCCTCCTCCCATTTCACTTCTTTGATTTTCTCCTCTTTTTTATTTTGCTGGACTTCTTATGGACGTTTCCCATATATTCGGACTTGGAATAATTTCTGGAATTTTCTAAGTCCGAATTTCCGAATGACTTGGTGTTTTCGAATACACCCTTACGAATATTTAATTTCGTGTAACGCTCGGTGGATATCGGAGAATTTATCGGAAAAAATGCCCGTCTCTGGGATTCGAACCCGGGCCGGCTCGCACCGTAACCGCGCGCTAGTACTCACTACGCCACCAACTTGTGTGAACTTACCCATTTATTTCCAGCAATTTATTGCTTATATGGAAAATTAACATGTAAAATTGTTCAGGAGTCTGTAACACGCGACACAGATAATTCGTCGCGCAGTTACT
>JARRAA010025318.1:0-44227 GCA_030557295.1 Ecitodaemon sp. MM-2014 | reverse complement strand
CATATACTGCTTCTCCTTAAAAATCTTGATACAATTAAAGGAAATTTTGTTTTTCTGCTTAACGAATTTCTGAATTTATGTTGTATATATATGCTTTTATCTTTCTATAATTCTGGACCAGGCTTCATATGCCATATTATTGTCAATATTAGATAAAAGTGTATTGTGAGCCACCCTTAAGGAAACGATTCCAATAATTATAATCATATGGTGTCGTATTTGACAGGCATGTTCAATGGTTATCCTGGTCATCCTGCTGATTCGCTTAAGGGACGTATTTTCAGACCTGCTCGCTCTTAATCTTGAGTTACCTAGTTGTAGAGTTGTTATGAAGGACGCAACGGCCAAAATATAGTAATTTTGTCTTATGCTAGTTCATTCTAGTCATTCTTTGACGTGGGTTTTAAGTTAACTAACTGGAGAGTAATTAAAAGTAATATAAATTTAATTTTAGAATTTGGTTTTAAATTTTTAGAATCACGGCTCACCAGGGCTTATATATTATAGGGAAGGTAGCCTAATTTGGACATGTTTTATATTAATCACTATAAGCAGAGATTGAGTTGTAAAACAGAAACTTACTAATTGCAGAGAATATATAATATCAGAGATTATATAATATAATCTCCAAATGTTAAAATCATTAAAACTGTGCCATAACAAGAAAATGTTGAGAATCACTGATTTAGATATAACAATGTGATCAATGTATTGAGTGATCCCTTCTGGCTTATCCCTAACCTTCTAAGAAGGTTCCTTTTCAGGCCAAGTATAATATAATCATGTTTAATGAAATAGAATCCTGAAACATTTAGAGTTTAAACTCATTGTACATTATGAATATCATTTACTAAGGCAGTATTTGATATTTTGCATACAAGCTATTAACACACAATCAGTATAAAAATAAAAGCACCAAATGAATTAAAAGGTTGGTAAAGTTTTATTTGTGTCAGCCATCTAGATGTTTACTCATTTATTTTCAGCATATATGCAATGTTTCCAATATACCGCAAAATAATAATCTGCATGGTACAGCAGCAGCATGCAGTTGGAATAACAATCGTCTACTTCAACTTCTTCTTGGGGCGGAGATTGTTGGTGTGTCCACACTTGGTCTTGCGACAGTTGGTTGCCCTAGGGTGCAGCCTAGCATAGCACTTGCGGCAGATCATCTTGTCGCAGTTGTATTTCTGAGCCAGAATGCGGAGAGATGGCTCAATGATACCACCTCGCAAACGCAAGACCAAGTGAAGGGTGGACTCCTTCTGGATGTTGTAATCAGAGAGGGTGCGGCCATCTTCCAACTGCTTGCCAGCGAAGATCAAACGCTGCTGATCTGGAGGAATTCCTTCTTTGTCCTGGATCTTAGCCTTGACATTTTCGATGGTGTCAGAGGGCTCAACCTCAAGGGTGATGGTTTTGCCCGTGAGTGTTTTCACGAAAATTTGCATCCTGAAACGATGTTTGGGTGAATAAAGATGTTTAACCTCACTTTTAATGCGTGCGTGTTAGAGCCCAAAAATTAGCAGAAAACAGCCGCTAACGTAATTAACTAGTCATAATAGACAAGAAAACACGTTAGCACCCGTACTGCTTAACTATTGGGCTAATTTAACTTGAAAAATATCAGGAAAATGCCAATTTGACTTACTTTGAAACGTGCTTCTAGGACTCCCAATCTAAAAAGAAATCTGACAGCGGCAACTGTTTCACACAAACACAAAATGGCGACTAGATCGTGCGCGCCTGCGCGTTCATTCAACAGTTGAAGGGGGCGCTACTGCGCGGGAAATTTAAAATATAAATTATGAATATTTTTTGTCCAAAATCTTCCTTAAAATAAAAAACCTAACCGTTTGGCAATGTTTTACTTTCAAGAAGAACCCAAGGTGAGCGGATCATCGATTTCCATGAAATTTTTTTTATAGGTAAAGGAAATAAAATAAAAAGACCCCTATTTTGCCGTTTTTGTCATTACGCTGTTGGCATAAAAATGTTATATGAAATATACCAATACTAATAAAATGTATTATAAAATATAAGATTATTCACATAACAACATAGGCATTTTGAAAGTTTGTATATATTTATTTTAAACAAGTTTTGCCAATAAGTTACATAATGATTTATAATACAAAAATGATTGTAGTACCAAAATTTTAATTACGACACAGATGTTTAGTAATGACCATGATAGGCAGGTTCTTGTGCGTAAACTACTTTTTTCTCTTCCTCAACTTTCTTTTTTGGGAAGTAGGGGTTCTTCTCAGGGTCCAGGTTCAACCTAAAAGCAAAAAATAACGCACATAAGAACCATAAAATAAAATGGAATGAAAAAATAATTACCTGTAGTAGTTTACAGCGCTGTGGCAATCCACATTGTACCACCAATCGCAAGCAAATTCCTTCTGGTTGAAGACGGTACCATTAGTGCAAAGGAAGGAAGCCCCTTGATGTCCCTCACGTCCATCGTGGCACACATGATAAGCCTATTATAGTGAAACATTTCGAATTAAAGTAATTTACATAAAATTTTAATTAGAATCGAAACTTACTTGACAACCTGTTTCAACATTAGCGTACATGCCAGGATGAGCGGGTACATTGTGGCAGGAGAAACCAGTTTCTGGCACTGAGTGGTAAATGGGATAATCTACGCCTGGAACGCCGGGAATCTTGGATAGATCTTGTCCTTTTTCATGTTCTTTTGGTTTTTTCACAACTTTTACGGGAACAGCGTGGTGTTGACCGTGATTTCCATCATAATAAGGATCGTAGTAATCTGCTTGACGTACTTCCTGAAAAATAAAGTAAAATTGATTTAACTTACAAGGAAACTTCATAGTAATAAATTCTTACAATGCGAATCGAGTACACCAAAAAGGCGCTAGCCAGGAATAACAAGCAAACTTTGAGCATAGCTGATGATGTTGTAAGGAGAACCAACGCAAAATGCGGCACTCACGAGACTGAGCAGCTAGCGAATACCGCTTTTTGAAAAAGAACGCGAACGAAATCGAAAGTGAAACCCTTTCACGTTGTCGTTAAATGTTTAAACAAAACTTACAGCGCTTATGCGTCAAACCAGTTATATTTCTTCGCTTACCATATACCGGTTGTTTCAATTAATACGGCCAATCTTTTATAGCAAATACATTCTTACACACGATAATGACTAATATTCTTCCTATCCAAAGAGAATGGATCTTCATTTTTACTCTGAGCGAACAATCATTTGTGATTCTAGGAATGAATTCAAGATTTGCAATTTTTAAGGCAGTTTAAGTTTATTGCCATCATTGTATATTTCTCTACTTACCGAATGTACTGAATTCGAAAGACGTTAATTTTACCTGGCGGCACCGACATTTTATGTTGCGTAAAATTAGAACCAGCTTTCGACATAGTCGTGCAACTACCTAGTTAATAAGCAATCATTAATTGAATTGTTAATACCTAATCGCATTTACCTCGACCATATAGCATGCAGAGGATTTTGCATCTAGGTCAGTGTAAAGTTTCTACTTGACTAATATTTGGTTCGCTAAATCTGATTTTGACAAGTTCTAAATTTTATTAAAACAACCTAATTATTTATTTAATGCTGCTGTGCTACATTCAATATCGGAAATGTTTTTATCAAACATTACTTCCTACTGCTTATGGGGCTCGAGCTTAATCTGCAATGGTAATTAAAAGAAAGTAAGTTTCCAACTGCTAATTATAAATTCGCACGAGATCAATTTCGCAGATATACCCGATACTCAATTTTGAAGACAAGTTCCGGATTTCTTAATTTATTCAAAGTACATATAATCTTGATGTTTTACAAACTGGTAATTATTACAATTCAACTTGTACTGTATAAATCTGTATAAAAGTGTGTACCCAATAATCCACTCTATGCTCACAGCCCCACGCGTGTATTTTACTATTTTACATGTCATGCGCAATTTACAAATTTTAAAACACACCTTAAAAAAATTCTATCACAATGAATAAACATTTTCTGGATTATCTAGACTAACCGGTACATGCAATCTATATAAACTAATAAATACAAAACCATACTATTTCTAATTTTAATCTAACAATAAGACAATTTAAGAAATTCAAAAACAAAAATTCAAAACCAAACTCCGATTTACAAGTTAAAAATTATATACTTGGTATTACAAATTAATATTAATTTTATATTAAAAATTTATTTGTCATATAGTCAAAGTATTATTATAAATTTAAATAACACCCATTAACTAACAAATCAATCAATATAACACTATTAATAGAAATGGAGTTGATTAAAGGTTTTTGTAAATCCGATTGTATCAAATAAAATAAATGCGATAAGATTTTGTAATGCATTTAGAATGCATTATTGGTATCGATATTTCAGTCATGGTATATAAGGCATGTCAATTTTTGATGTCGGAATGTTCTTAATGGTTGCTACGCAATTTCCACCTCAAGAACAAGTATGCGGCAATTCTAAGCACAAAGAAGATGACGACCAATGCAATAATGTCCAGACTATAACTGGAATCAACCATGTCAAGCTCTTCTAATGTTGTCATCGGAGATTTGAAGTGACAGTATGGCGCAGAGCATTTCAATTTTGGACGATCGAACGAATAAGTTGCGAGTGCTGTGCCCTCGAAACCATATCTGATGTATGAAAGGTAGGTGATCCACCGCAGATAAATAGGAATTGCATCAAATGATACGAAGAATCCAGAGAACAGTAAGAACGGTACGGACATCACCGGGGCCAGGAAGACACCATTCTAGAATAAAATACGTTAAAACTTGGCCATAAAATGATGAAAGCAATGATTGATTTAATGAAAAAGTTATTACCTGAACATTCATTGCTGCGCCAACTACTAAACCAACACTTTGAGCAACAAATGATACTAAAAGACAAGCCGCTAAGAACATGCCGAATCGAGCATATTCCAATGGTTGGGCTGTCATGAAGTACACAATTGTTAAGTATATGACGCAAAAGATTGCCTGGAATGGCATATCGCTGACTGTGATCGCAAGATAATACGACTTTAGTGAATACCATCGATTGAAGTTCTCCTTGAGAAGGACTGGCATTTCAAGAGGGAACGACAAGATTGTGATTGTCATAGAAGTATACATCAAAAACAGCATGTTGAAAAAGAGAAAACCCAAGTTACTTAGTACTTTGGCGCCGTCGTCACCAATGCCATAGTAAAGCGCACCAATTAAGAGACCAACCAATATGTGCGCAAATAAACGTAAGTACATAAGAGTCTGAAACAATCCGTTTTATTAGATTACAAATTGTCAAAAAATATTTGGCAATTATAACATACCCAATCCCTTCGACTGAAAAGCAGAGTTCGCTTGAGAATAATAAAGAACTGATTCAATTCCGAGTTTCCATAACGAGGTTGAATCAATGCATTTTCATCGTCATCCAAAAGAGATGAACTCGCGTTCACCTGTTTGTCCATTTCCTCGATTTGGCCATCTGAAAATGCACATGGTTAATATAACATTACATTTGGTACTAGGCTGTGTACTCACTTTCTTTGGCTATATCGTTGATTGCATTCTTAGGTAACAAATTATTTTTATCACATCCCTTATCTATGTAACTAAACTTCTCCTCGACATTTGAGGTTTCATTCTTATCCTTGGTTTCACTAGTATATGATGCGTTGTTTAATTTTTCGTCTTTTTGCTGCGGAAACTTGCCCTCGCGGATGTCTTGCTTGCCATTCTCGATGGCCGTAACCAATTTTTTAGTGTTATCTCCATACTCCCCGCATGCTACTTCGATAATAAACGAAGCTGGATTATGATACGATGGACAAGGAAGATTGAGGCTTCCAAGGAACGGTACCAATTGCTTTGTCCAGCCTTGATAAACGCATTCACCATCGGCGAGCGTATACAATTGATCGAACATTTCAAACAGACGAGCAGACGGTTGATGAATAGTGCAAATGATGGTTCGACCTCCTTGTGCAAGGGTCTTGAGCAAGGAAATACACTGATAGCAACTGGAACTGTCTAAACCAGATGTCGGCTCGTCAAAGAACATAATTGGCGGATTGCTCACGAGCTCCAATGCAATTGACAATCGTTTCTTTTGCCCACCAGAGAGACCGCTTGTCATGGTACGCCTGTGATCTAACAAGCTCAATGTATCCAAAATTTCATTAATCTGAAAATATATTACATTAATAATTTAGAAAATTTGCAGAAATTAATAAAATCATACGATCTCTTCGCGTTCTTTTGCATCTTTGTCGCCAATTTTCAACTTGGCAGCTACATTCATTGCCTCGTCCACGGTAAGGTTGGCGTGAAGTTGGTTATCTTGCATGATATACGCAGACAATTTTTTGAAACGGTTTAGGTCCCTCTCGTGGCCATTCATTAGGATTGTCCCTTGTAATCCCTCGGTTCTAAAAAAAAAAACATAAAACCCATATAAATGACTGGAATTTGGGTCGGGAAAATCAAATTATCACTGATCCTAAACCAATAATCAAATTTAACGTATTGGTTGCTAAACGCGGAACCCAATTTTATTCCATTTACATTTTCCACTTCGACACCGTTTAAATTTTAGGTGTATATTCCGTATATCAAATGTAATAATAAATTGAGGCTTTAGTTCAAATTAAATTATTACCACTTTTAAATCATTAAAAGCGTTCATTTCCTAAATAAATAACCATGATTAAGCATTTTATATTCCTCGCCGCTCCTACCCTAAATGTATAAATCCATATAAAACACAATGGCGGTTGCCTTCTTTAAATTTCCGAACGTCGTTAGTACGTGTCTCCCTCGCCGCCTGCATATAAATGACTAAATTTTTGAAACAAAGAATACAAATAACCTGAAATGTAATAACGTAGCTTGTATATATTTTCCGACGACATTATTAATGTATAGCTATACAATAACATTTTTTACATTTATATTCCACCGCCCGAACTAGAAATAATTGTAAGCCCCATTTTCGAAATGGCGGGTTAAAGAAAAGCTATTAATTAAGTAATAGAACTCCACGTGGCGTAAAAAGGTATATACGACCAATAAAGATGACGTTACTCGTCATAATTTGAATATTGATTTGAACTTATTAAATTAATACATCATCATGCATATTTATTTTATCAGATATTTTAACGCGTACTTATTTTACGTCGATTTGCCGTTCTGTGTGCTATGCAGAATTGTCCATCATTAAACATAATTTGATTAGGGAAAACAACACGCTTAATTATGACCAACGTTCATTAATCAGCATTTCGAATAGAAATTATTTTAATTGCCGATGCACGTGTGCAAACAGCACTTCAAGTACATGGCGTGGTTTTTCTACTTACTTGTAGCCGGTGAGAATATTGAGTAGTGTCGATTTTCCTGCCCCAGAGGGGCCCATTATAGCGATGAGTTCGCCAGATCGGAGCCTGCCGCTGACGGACTTCAATATAACTTTGCTGGCTACGAATTAAAAGCAAAAATGATTCAAAATACATTGACATTTATACTGGTGCGGAAGACAAATATTCGTTTAACATAAACTGTTTTACTTCCTGTGAAGTTTTCTCATGGTCAAAACATGTCGATTTCATTATTCGATTTACGTTAACGAAATAAAAATACTCATAACAAACATGCATAACTGGTTTCAGAAATTAAAGACAGTGGAAGATTTTCGGGACAGTTTTAATAGTTCGAGGGGGACTTGGCGAAGTCGATGGTCACAATTTTATAACTTGCTAAGATATAAAATTTGCCTTGAAAAGTGTTTTGAGTTCGGAATTTTGTTATTCCCATTAAATCAATTCGACAGACAACTGTATGGCCTTCGAGCGCTCATTACATCCAAATCAAACAATAAAACATACATTGCGATTATGTTTTTATCTCTATAATATCCACTTCTCCTTATCTATCAGTTTTTGGTCTAACACTAATGTAAGCAGTAGATATGATATAAAACGAGCACGAATTTTTGCTATATTAAAATCATACTGCAATGTTATATGTTTATATAGTTATCTACACACTGCTGTTTTATATCGAAATATATATTGCGTCTCTCGGCTCAAGGCAATCAAGCCAAAAACGTTTTTATTTGCAATGTGAAAAAAGAAATATAGAGAATCAGGAGACTGCTTGCTTTGATACGCAAGTTCCGACCATTGGCGAATGATTATATTGCAATATATTGTAAGCACAGGACTGGATACTCAAATGAACAATGTCTAGCCAGCTTAATTACTTTACGATATTTACATTTAATTGATTTTACATTAGCTGAAGTCGTCTATTGTGCATAGACCAGTAGATTATAACGTTTGGCGTATTTGTAATACAATTAAACTGATGAGTAATCATACCGGGAACAAAAATTGATAATGATGCACTTTGAACCCACCAATAAACGCGTTCAGCTAATGTATTAATCATCTTTAAGTACGTTTAATTTTTACCCATGCACTCGCTATAATGCTTCATTTTTATATAAGAGCAAAATGGGTTTGTAGTAATAAATAAAAATGGGTAATATTATCGAAACCAAAAGGAGAATGTTGTGTGTGTGTGTAGTAAATTAATGGTCAGTATGGCTCCAATTAACATGGGGATTTTTAGCTATTTATAGAAAACTCTTAAGAACAAAGTATATATTTGGCGTGGCAAGCAGGGCACAAGATATATGCTCTGCTTTGTGGAGGATGAGTAAGCTAGTCGTCATGGGTCTACGAAATCGCAAACCTCTGCGCTGCGCGAATACAACGCGGCCATAACAAAATGCATTGTTGCCACTACTTACTCTTTCCTTGCTGGACGGTGTAGGTCAAATTCTCGAAGGCTAAATCCACTTTTGGCCGCTTTGGTAGATGCGTTAGAGTTTTAGGTTGCGAAGGCTGGATCTGCACTTTGACTTCCGTATTCCTGCTTTTCAACAACAAATTGTCAGTGGCCATATCGCCAGTACCCTTTTCCACGATCATTTTCTTTGTTTACGCGATCGCAGCGCGTTGTTACGAGAAGATTTGAGTTCTCGGCGCACACACCGAGTATGTAAACAAAGGCACAATACACTAGCTACGCGGAGCGACTAGCATTTGTGCAGCTCGCACGAATCCAATGACTTTACTGGAATGATGATCAACAGCGAACGCGACGACGTCCGCTTTGCGAATGAACTGACGCACACCGAATCATCCCAGATAATATACGAACGTACCGTGTCGCGTATAAACTTTGATATTTGATTGGAGGGACTTTGTATTTTCGTTCAGTCGAGTAGCGCTGGGTCGTCGTGTGCTCGCTTGACGTCGCGTCGGTGTGACTGTGTGTGTGGTGTAGTCGGCGTGGTTGTGTAGATGTGCGTCAACACATTTGCAACGTAGTAACATCGCTGGCGCGTGGTCTGGCTTGGACCTTGATATGGCGATTGCGCATTAGCGCTGCAACGCAACGAACGCAACGCTTGCTTCGGTTTCCAGCGTTTCGAATACGCGGCATGCTATTCGCAAAAATTCTCGCATTTAAAGAAATTAAAGCTTTAAGAATAGTCGGCGTATTGAGCTACGTTTGCGAATTAACCGAAAACGCAGAAATACGAACTGTCCGCTCAATATTTTGGGATTGATTTCATGGTTACTGGACCAATTTAAGAGTTGAGTAAATTTTGTGAACAAATCTTGCGTTAGCAACAATATTTACTAATGCTTTGAGTGTATATGAATCCCAACTAATGGATATCAGCAGCCTTGAAACATGCTCAACGGAATTAGGAACGCTGTATAAGTTAATAGATCTTGCGTATTTAATTAAATTTAGAAATAACTTTGGGAATTAATGACAATGAGGTCTTGTGATTATGAATCTTATCTTCCACAAACATAAATGATAGAGGTAGATAACAATTCAATGAACAATTAAGTAGATAATTAAAATTACTCATTGCATAACAGTGCAAGGTAACAATTGTGTGGACCGATTAAAATGACAAAAATTTTAAGCCTTTTAAATTTTGTGTAAACTGAATTCATATTTATTTTTGAACAATAAACGTTTAACTAGAGGACGCACGTTGACGTTAATCTTATTATAACTAAACTACGTTTCATATAAATAACATTCTGTTGCAAACCCTGTATTTGAGTACAAGTGTAAGTTTAAAATATAGATAATACTAACGCAAATGAGTCAAAAACATATTTGTAACGTATCTAATCAGTAGCTTACTTTTAACAAAAATACGAATTTCAATGTGGCAGATTCTGACTTCCCACCGTTACTTGACTTTTTCGTCCTATGGTGACGTATCGACGTGCATAGTACACATACTTGACACTTGACCTGCGTTTGATTTGCACCCAAGCAAAGTAACGATGGCATATAGAGATTATTAACGAGTTGATTCTATTTCTAAACGTGTACACTTTCTGCGAAATGTTACGTACCCTTTATTCAGGAGAATCTGGTAGTTGGATTCCATGTTAGTCAACATGGTGGCTTCTTGAGTTGTTGCACTGCCTGAATTCTTATTATTTTAACGTTCTGCGCGCTTAATGTTAATGCTATTACGGCTAACGGCAACCAGCAACGCTAACAACTTCGTGCCGTCGCTGATTTCTCTTGACTAACCTGAAAAGAAGCGAATAAAATCTTGCGGCGCAGAAAGTGAGAGTTAGCAGAGCGACGAAGTATGAAATGTGGGGGTACGATTCAATTGGTTTTGAGGCGGTTTATTCTTCAAGTTAAACAATTACGAAATAATGTCGCGTGGAATTACTAAACGAATGGAAAGGCGAACGTTAGTAAGATCGGCTTTTCTTGTTGTAGCACTTTGCGACGGCGTTTAAAAAGCTTAAAAACTACTTGCATAAGATTTTACTGTAATTTTACAGGCAAATATATTTTTGCAGTGAGTTTGTAAGTAGTTTTCGTCTCCCTACTATATTTGCAATAAGGTATAAACTTTAAAGTTCGTTAACCTGTGCTTTGTTGATGTGGTTGCATATAGTGCTTCCCCAATTTGTTGTGTTAATAACAATAAAAATGGTTTTGTGAAAGCGCTATTAATATAATATTATCCCAAGAAGGTCTTATTGTTAGCATTTTCGTAAATGAATATTAATTACAAGCAATTAAAACCTGATTAAAGCCATTATATAATAATACCACATTTTACATTAATTATTGGTTTTATGTGCTTCGTAATATTCATATATTTTAATATATTTATTGGTTGTCTTTTTCGGTCGCATTTTCAATAATCGCATGTACTGAAAAAAATGTCGGTTAAAAATACTTGAATCTTATTTATTGTCTTGAATGAGTAGGTATGTCAAAATTATCTTTGATGCAGGTATTTTGCAAATAGAAAACAATGTTTTGTGACCGAAGACGCTTTTTCGATGGCCATTATTGTTTTGAAACTATTCCGAATGATTGAATTGCATCGCCACGGCGCGTGATCTGCGGACATGTTGGCCCAGCCGAATTTATACACTATAACCGAAAACCCAAACTACCCTTGTATGTGACCTTGAAAGAAAAATTTAATATGTGGCAATATCAATCGAAAGTTAAATTGTTGCTGATTACTCTTTACGGTTCATTCCAATCCATCAATTCCACGAGTTATGGGAAAAACAAATTCCCTAACCTTCCACAATGTTACCTTATAACCGGAAATGTACGAGTGCCATTTATAACATTTTTTAATGCGGTCCCGCCAGATTTGTGCCATTTAACAGAAGGCTCCTTATAACCACTAAACTTTATAAGCGGCATCCACTGTACTAAATTTGGAGATTACACTAGCAAAATACCCGATTTTCTATAAAAATTGCGAATGAATCCAAATTAACCGTAATTTGGGTACGCATTATTGATACCTACTACTGTATTTTCAAATCATCACCCGATAACATGCATAAAATCATTTTTATATAAAAATAAACTTTAATATTACATTCATAAATTAGTTGCCGAAATATGGTATCTATGTATAGAGTAGAACTCAAAAATTGTCATAACGTCAGGGCCGTCAGGGCGTTAGGGCGCTTGGATCTTCAAACGCACGAAGACACACGAAGGGGAACGAAGGCGCACGTGATGAAATGAACTGCGAAATGCAAAAATTGGGAACTGGGCCAACCTGAACTATTCAGTTACTTTTACTGAACCAAGTGTGGTTGCAAATAATTTCCAGTCTGGCGATTACAATTTTCATTCAATCCAAACTTTATTTTAAACATGATCAATATTTCTTATCTTATCTTATTTCAGAATTCAATGATTTATTTAATCCGCTTGGTCTTTTGTAGCACTTTAAATCCAAACATTTTATAGCAATACAAAATATTAACTTTCTTAGACTAGGTAAAAAGGTTATTATTACTTTAAAGAAAAATAGGAAAAATCTTTGTTTTAGAACAGATTTTCTCCAAAATTGGCAACTAACGCAATATATGAGAAATAGGGGTGCTAATGAGTTAATTTATATGCATTGTATATTCGGTTGCCTATATTACAACTCTACATAAATTGCATAGGTTCGTAGGGTTCGTAAAGTAATCCCTTTTATACATACACATTTTTCCGATATTAGACTTACATAAATATTACAAATAAATATTTCATTGTAAAAATATAAATATCCACAACATACACTTTTAATTTATATTTATACATCAAATATTTTAAGTTATAATTGTGAATATTTTAACATATTTAACGGAAGACATATATATAAAAAAAAGTGTTATAGATATATGCGTGGAAATATTTCATATTAAGAAAATAATCTGGAGCGGTAAAGTGTAGCATCCGCTCATGGTAGCAGCTCGCACCAATGCAAAGACCGTAAAGGTGAATAGCCTCTGCATCTCCCAACGTCTCTTCACCTGTTTCATGCTGGCGCGGCCCTTGCCGAATGGAATACAATGACCTATAAGCGTCCTTTCGTAACTTTTCAACGTGTACGAAACTGCGTATTCAGTTTTCATGACTAGTGTCAGTAACGGTTAATTGTACGAATATGAAATCTGCACTATTTAATTCATTCATCACAACTGTCAATATCCCCAGACCCCAAAGTAGACCAAACAATCTATCTATTTTTATGAAGATAAATAATACGCGCGCGATTATCCTTCCACAGAAGAAGCTTTCAGAATGTAGAGGAAGAGGGGTGCAAGTAGATAGCTCATGATTCAACGTAGGAAACACTACTTGCTAGCCATTGAAACACTCTAAGGAGCTATATAACCATCCTTTATTTATGGGTATGTTAGCGTTTTCTTGCTCGCGTGTTGGCAAATTGACATGCTCTAAACGCGTCGTATATGCTCGGCGCGGCGGGATCTGATTATTTGAAAGCTGTTGGCGGGCATACCTACGATATACATGTATACTGAAAGCGGCGGTAACGGCGGCGGCGGCGGCCATTCGCCCGTCTCCGTTCGATCGATTTCCCTTTAGCAGCCGGCGCGACGTGCCTAGAGCTCTGTCTACTGCTGCTGGCTCACACAGCAGCCGAGCTTGACGGAGCGGCGCGGCGAGGCGGGCGCGGCGTCCGGAGTCCAGTGCGCCACTGCTACCATTCGATATGTGCAGTGCCGCAAGGCCCGCAGATCAACTTGCCCGCTACTCCAAAGCACAGCTTACGGAGCACGCCGAGCGCGCGCTAATCGAGCTCGAGACGCGCGCGCCGAAAGAGCAAGTGGGAACAACTTTCAGATGCGACTAGTTACGGTCGAAGCGGCAATGGCGAAGGTTCTCGCATGCCTTTCTCACGTTCATCTCTAGTTTTCGACGGAAGCTCAATCGAATCGTAGTAAAATCTGGGAATTTTGCATTTCCTACGTTACGTCATGTTTCGTCTGAAAGTGTCTTAAAAAGTGCGTTTACGGAGAGTGAAAATGGCATAAACGTTCGCCAAAAGGATACATTTTAACTGTGCTCTTTGTGCGAAGAAGGAATCTCCGGGATAAATGAGTTGCGTTACGGATTCAAATGTGGATTTTCAAAGTTTGGAAACGACAGCAAAACGGGGTACGTTTCTTGTTAAACTTCCTCTGACTGTGAAATTAAATTGTTATCTTTTGAATGACATCAATTCAAAGGCACAAAAGTTGAAGAATTTGATGTTATACAAGCGTTTTGTGCAAAATACAGAGGTTTTGTGTTATTGTTTATCGTATTATGCGTCTTGCGCAAGCGCTTACAGCGGAATGCTAAGACGAATTCCATTCACTGTTGTTGCCACTTGCCTGTTTCTTCATTCGGACATTATGGTGTATGCCTGTTTTACCGACGCAAGTGCCTTCCATACTTATTTAATCGAAATGTCTCTAAAATCTTGCGCAAAATCTGTAAACTTGTCAGTATTGTTTCATTTTCGTCGATTAAGGCACAAACCGAATTGTGTACTCAAGTCTACGGATGATGCGAATTCTATCCGATTTTAAATGGACGCTAGACTTTCTCACATGACAGGTGGTCAACGCAAATTCCACAGGCCTTCAATTATTTTCCTAGGTGCGAGTACCTGGTAGGCCGTTGATACCCTATTATACCCTATGCCAGAAAGCTTAATTTGCTGTACCGTGACAGTGGGAATATATTGCTACAAAAGCGTTTCCAATAAAATAAGCTTGTGCTCGTGATAATAACCCCAAGGTCTTATGTAGGTTTGGCATATAGAGCCTGTTTTCTCGAAGCTCCCTATTTAGAACGTCTCAGGTAAAGTTTTCAAATTGCCTTATATTCTTCAAGGTACCGACTTTATTATTGAAGAGACCGTCAATTTCAAAAGCAGCATACGCACAAATTATTTATTTATTTTACACCGCACACTAAAATAATAAAATAGAATAATAATGGAAAGTGATGGGCTTCTTGCAAATCCTTTAATAATCTGACAGTATACCTAAGATTTTACTTTAAAAAATAATATTAAAAGGGGAATTCTTTTAAGTCTTGTAAACTATCTATGCAAAATAAACCTTTATAATAAAATATCTGCATACACACTTGATTAGTACGTATATATTTCACTTAAACTCCTAGCAAAAACTGCATTCTATTGCATAATAGCCAGAGAACAATGCCTATACTATTTTACGGTAATAGTTGCTTCAGTTAACAATGGCATTGTTAAAGTGTGCCGTATTAGATCCGGGTATAAGTTGAGAAATTTGTTAAAACTAAAAAATAATATAGGTTATGATCTGTAAACATGATCTAAAGTTGATTTTCGATTAATTGACCAATTGCTCATATATTCTGCAAAATTGTCTTTATATTATTTACATTTCTAATTGTAAGCTCAATACAAATTTTGTTCGTATTTTCTTTTATTCGTCTATAATATAACTAATACTAGACAATTAGCATGTTCCTTAATTTTCGAAAATTTCGGTTTTCATTCGCGTTGTAATTATTAATTTTATGTTATATATCTATATATAGATATTATACTTAACATATATAAGCGGCTGAAGGTCCGGTTTATTTTTGGTGTGCGGCATTCAAATTCTAAATAAGAAACAAACATACCGCAATTTCTGTTACTTTTCTAAAGTTTTAGTACAATGACGTTAATAGTAATAAAATTTAATTTAATAAAGAATAGTAATTTTGGGTTTTGAATTTGTACTTTATCCAGGTTGGTTTCTTGAAACTGTCAATCGTTAACTTAAATTTGGGGACATTGCATAAAAATGCCTTTCGCGCAATGAATTTTCGCTTCTCGGAATTCTTCATTATTGAAAATGTTCGTAAATAGGAATACGCCCGAAATTACTATGTATCACAAAATGTTTACAAGTTTGTCAACAAATCTGCTCTATTACGAAAAACTTAACAAGGGCAACACCCACAGTACATTGACTGCCAAGTATATTTTGAGAAATTTGGCTCAATTATTTACATTTACATATATTCAGAAGTTTAGGCTTCTAATTTTAATTTCTAGTACACGTTCCAGGAACACATTTGCCTGCAGATTACAGATATTTTGTCAAATAAGAATTTCTGCGAATTAGCTCATAGTTCCCAGGTAGGAAAATAAATACATCGTGTTTGTAGAAAAGCTCTTGTAAACTTAATACAGACAGCGGCGAGACCCCGCTTAGCTGAGCCTAGTTTCGTCGTGTCGTCAATTAACAGGAAGATCAATTAATTGTATGAATTGTTTATTCATATTATTGTAGATTGCTTGTAAATACCAAATTGTACACTTAATAATATTTTAAAGGGTTGCTTTTAATTGAATTTAAAAAGCGGTTACCCGAAGATTACAACGTCTCACGATCCCTATTAGTTCGGATTATTGCGGTGCAAATTTTGGTCTTCTGTACTTGCCTTCTTCAGAAATTTCTTAAACATATTAGCAACTATTTAAGATTAAATATATGATATAGTCTTGGTACTGTAATATTAATGAACACCTCGTTCTCTTATATCTTTTCAAACTAATTGTAAGTTTAAGTGGAAATGATACGAAGAATATTTTTTATACAGTAGATATAAGATTCAGTGGTTATATGTAATTGGCATAAACATGGCGGGACGGAATGAATGTTTACTTTGCATTGAAAAAATATTCATATAAACCTGTTATAACCAACATAAACCTGTTATAAGCAATACATTTTGTAAAGTGTGAGAATTTGCTTTGTCAATAACTCAGCTAACAATTGATCGATTGGAATGAAACAAAGATGAGAGTAATCAGCAATAGCTTTCAATTGGTATATAAATATTGTCAAATTTTAAATATTTTGGGGGTGTGCAAAATCGACTGTGGACGTGTTCATGCGTTCAATCAAAGTGCGATGTGATTATTGGAAGTCTGAGATATTTAACTTCACGCTGATATTTAAGTAATAACATTTTGCATTGGGTATAATACTGTTAACCAACCTTGGAGTTTGCTACTTTGCTCAATATGAGTTTTAAAGTTCATGCGGGGCAGACTTCACGCGTTATCTCCCCGGAATAGCTAGCAACAAGATGCATTTAAACTATTATTAGATACACTACATTCAAAGATAACTTGCTGGGTCGGTACATTTGATCAACTGGACAAAACAAATAAATGAAAACACCTTTCTTAATTTGAATATTATACATTCATAAAATTATATTAACAATGAAGTAATATTGGTTATTTTTAATAATGCTAACAATAAGTAATAAAAATTATATTGTCGAAATTGGCGAACTCAGGGGCGCGGCTCCTGCTAGGTCACGTCGCCCTCTACGTAATATCGATCGGTGGTGTACGGTCTGCTCGGGCTCCAGAGAGCTTCGGCACCGGTGGCAAAGCTAGCAGAGCCAACTCCCTTCGGCCTGCATTCATCAACGAGATTATGTCCAGGTGCCTTCCTACTCAAAATCGGTTACATATATGAAATATATTAACCATGAAAGAGACATAGATTGTTTCATCAAGTGTCCATGAAATAAACATTTAATCACCCTTTCCTTTAATTCGGATTGAATGTATTTGACGTCAATTCACATCGATGCAAACTAATCTCATTGCCAGTTACGAATATAACAGAATTATCATTTCAGAGGAAGATGTTTGTTATCACTTTGATGTTTTGGCATAAACTGATTTAACTACCAATTAAACTGTTTTGTATCTCGGACGGTTTTGTTTCTGATACGCAAATACACACACACACACACATGTGCCATGGTTGATTTTCCATGCGACACGGTGTTTCTAAGTTGCGTTGGCAGGCATCTGTATTAATCGTTGAGTTATTTGATGTTTGGACTTTTTCATGTGCAGAAATAGATTCGTGCTTTAGACCTCCTTGATCACATGAGCATTTGACCACTGCGCTGGCAAAGGTTCAAACATAAAGTGCATTATCCTTTGCGTTACTCGCATTGCCAACGAACCTGGAGTTCAGCGCTTGAGTCCTGGTCCCCAGGATTTTTGAAGTGGGGGTAGCGTTTTCTGCGCGCTCTGACGTCACCAAGACCCACCCATGACGTCAGAGTTAAGTATTGAAATCGATCGGCTTCACTTGGCGCGATACTGGCTATAATTAAATTCTTCTACTTGTAAACATTAAGGACTGTTATAAATTTATAACATGCTATGAATTAAATGGTTTACAATTTTTTTTCATCGGGCTATGCTAATTTACCGAATAACATAAAGGGAGGCATTATAGTTGCTGCAAAATATATTTGCCGAAGACATTACTGCTTAGAGTTCACCGTTATGAGATAATAATGTAGTTGTAACGCATTGAATGTTTTGCCTGATATGGTGTCCGTGAGCCGGGGCGGTCGGTCGGTCGGGTGGTCGGTCGATCAATATGTCGAATGGAAACCGGGGCGGGTGGTTGGTTGGTTCGCAGCAGTGGCGGCGGCTGCAGCGTCGGGTTGTTGTGCGCTGCTCACGCGAATGCGCGGGGTGCGGGTAAGCTTAGTCTTGCCGTGGCGAATCGCACGCGCAGCTCTGCGTACAAGCGCGGTTGTGCAGAAACTAACCCGGCCGCTGTACCTGTGCGTTCGCTTTGCTTATCCCTCGTGTAACCCCGAGTTATTGCTATTATTTCACTAGTGTGTATTTTTATAATAAATTGCTATTAGTGACGAGGTGTGGCCTGTGCAGCATTCGTGTTAAGTGATATGTTTGTCAGTGCTCGAAATCGCGATTGACTGGCTTTCGTACATCACTCAAGTTGCGATTGAAGGGTTGATGGGACGAGTAACGAAATTAGAATAACCAGAATCGAACAAGCATTGAGTGGATTTATCATAAAATAAATTATATCTCCTTTAATTTCGTCTGGCGAATAATCGTGCTTCATGCCGTCAAATTTGTGAACTTTATATACTGTGGGTGGTGTAAGGTGTGTATTAGCGTCACGATTAAAACTTAAATTACAAATATCAATAGTTCTCCACGATGATCACAAATTCGAAATGCCGTGAATTATTTCTGTGTTACTCGTAAAACATATTTGAGCATATTTCTATTTACTAGCAGTGAACTAACATAACACGCCCTAGTCACACAGGGAAGTAATGACACATGGGACATTCTTGAATTTGAGCAAATTCCTTTAGTTATTTGTAAAATCTCAGCAATCACTATATTGCCTCATCATTTGAATTATCATAATGTCATTAACCGTTTACTTATTGCAATTAATACATTTCATATTTCAGCAGAACCAGCCATGAAGATGCGCTAGCTAGAGGCATGGGACCGACGGAATGGGTATGTGTACTGACCCAGGGGTCAATTCTCGTCCACCGACAGGCACTGCAGTAATACTGCTGGGTTTTGCCTTCATTGCCTTGCAAGTGTATGAAGGTGCGTAATTAGGGAAAACTTGAACGAATTGGTGCTGATTTCTATTTCGTTCAATAGGTTTGTGTTTCCAAGATGCTGTGCATATTACAGCAATATTGGGTGAGTCCGTGGTGTTCAACTGCCACGTGGAATTTCCAGAAGGACACCCAGTCCCTTATGTGTTGCAATGGGAGAAGAAGGTAGGCGAAACGGTACGATTTCACAACCTCTCTCAGCACTACTACTAAGCGTACTTACAACCTAAGTACCCTTTATTGTATTTATTCCTCTTTATGGTGATGGCCAAGTTTTTGAAAAATTCTTAACAATATGCGATAAGACATGCAATACTAATAACTCGTCGGTTCAAATTTTATGGCGTAGGATTGACTGAAATAGCAGTGCACTTTTTGGTGTTTGATTGGCCAGCAACAAGGAGATTTGAGAGTGTAAAGCTAGATCTATTCTAATTATCCTTCACACATCAAAGCTTTTTGCTTAGACACAATATGTGTTGCACAGCTTTACCTCTCTGTTTCCTCTTTATATTGATGCTTGTTTGTTGCACGTACATTAAGTTTCATTAACATATATAAATAATTAGAAATGTAGTCTTACAATGATTAAAACAGTGTTGCGCTTGACCATAGTTCGAGCTAATAAGTATCTACATATTATGTTTATTTATTATTTTTATTTAGTGCTTGTAACAATTATTGCATGTTAAATTTTGCGATGCAAATAGTGGCAGTGCGAATGCGATAGCTTTTTTGAATAGTTTTGTCGCTTGCGGGTTCTTTTGAACCTGATTTTTTTTTTTGGTTTCAAATAATACAAAGAAATTAATGATTTAGGGCCAGGATATCCCCATCTACATATGGTATGAGAGTTATCCAACACATAGTGGCCCCGGTTACGAAGGCCGTGTGGCCAGAGTACCGGCCGATTCACCTTATGGTGCGGCATCACTCAACCTGACCGACATTCGCGAATCGGATCAGGGATGGTAATTATATTATATTTGTGTCATGATATGCGTATTCATTGTACAACTTTATTATTCAGGTACGAATGCAAAGTGGTTTTTCTCAACCGCTCTCCAAACGGCAATAAAAAGAATGGAACATGGTTTCACTTGGATGTACACGCACCGCCACGCTTTATAGTTACGCCGGAAGACGTAATCTATGTTAATTTGGGAGATGCTATAATTCTGAATTGTCAAGCAGAAGGTACACCAACCCCTGAGATATTGTGGTACAAGGATGCTAATCCTGTAGAACCTTCCGGGAGTATAGGTACATAGTGCTATTAATTTGGTAGTATGCTTTTTAATCAAGGAATTTTTAATCAGGAATTTTTAATGACGGAACCGAATTGCGAATATCTAATATACATCATGAAGACATTGGCGATTACACCTGCATTGCTAGAAACGGTGAAGGTCAGATCTCGCACACGGCTCGCGTCATTATTGCGGGCGGTGCAGTCATTATGGTTCCACCAACCAATCAAACTAAGCTCGAAGGAGAGAAGGTGCAATTTAATTGCGAAGCGAAAGCACTGCCTGGCAATGTCACAGTCAAGTGGTATCGCGAAGGAGCTCCCGTTAAAGAAGTTGCTTCGTTGGAGACGCGGGTTACGATTCGACGAGATGGTTCCCTTGTCGTAAATCCTGTCAGCGCTGATGATAGTGGACAATATCTCTGCGAAGTGAGCAATGGAATTGGAGAGCCACAGTCGGCATCTGCCTATTTGAATGTAGAATGTGAGTTGCTCGTTTTCGCGTTTTTAAATACTAATTCAGTACTAATGCGTGGTGTATTATGCTTATATTTTACAGATCCTGCAAAGGTTACCTTTACTCCAACAATCCAATATTTGCCGTTCCGTTTAGCAGGTGTAGTGCAATGCTATATCAAAGCAAATCCTCCCCTACAATACGTTACGTGGACCAAAGACAAACGACTCTTGGAACCATACCAAACGAAGGACATAGTGATAATGAATAATGGGTCGTTGCTTTTTACACGCGTTAATCAAAACCACCAAGGGAGATATACGTGTACGCCCTATAATGCTCAAGGAACCCAGGGTTCATCAGGACCCATGGAAGTTCTGGTTCGAAAACCACCAATTTTTACAATTGAGCCTGAAAATATGTACCAACGCAAAGTGGGGGAAACGGTAGAAATGCACTGTGATGCTCAAGAAGCTGAAGGAACGCAAAAACCTAACATCGAGTGGCAACGTCGAGATGGAACACCTTTGCAGAAGAATCGAATACGCACGACCGGAGGAAATATAACAATCGAATCGTTGCGTCGTTCAGATTTTGGTTTTTATCAGTGCGTTGCGTCCAACGAAGTAGCGACTATTGTTGCAACAACACAGTTGGTTGTGGAGGGTACCCAACCGCATGCCCCGTACAATTTGACCGGAACTGCTTCTGAATTCGCAGTTACCTTATCTTGGTTGCCAGGATACAGCGGAGGTCCCGACTATAAACAAGATTATACGATTTGGTATCGCGAAGCTGGAGTTTCCGAATGGTCTACAATACCCGTCACACCCTCGGGAAGTACTCAGGTTACTATTAATCGATTGGCCCCTGGCACAACATATGAGTTTCAAGTGGTCGGCAAGAACGCTTTAGGTGATGGTATGATGAGTCAAATCATCACTGTTCGAACATTGGGTAAGAGCTCCTTTTAACATATACCATTTTAATACACTGTTTAATACACCCACTGTTGTCTTTCTCAACAAGAAAACACGTTAAATACACTGTTTTTTGCTAACTGTACTGAACTTGCCTTTCATAAATGCTAACTCTTGGATAAGAAGTGGGATTACCTTATAAAGTGCAAGTTACACCGACCCCCTTCATGCCTGCCGCTAGCGATTCCGGTAAGCTTGTTCTCTGGCGCGCATTTAAAAAGGTTTCTTGTTACAAAGCACATTATTCAGTACAGAATGACAAATTAATATTATTTTATTGTTTATTTTTTATTTTTATTGTATTTTATTTCCAGATGTTTTAGATTATAGTATTGTTATTTTACCGACGGATTCGACTGGTGCCGTTTATGTCCCTCCAGTTTTGAAGCCGAAAGGTAGTTATGAGATTAAACGTTTTGCTTTTCTATTTATATTCATTCTGTGCTGAATGACGCTTTTGCTAACTCTTGGGATGCCGATGTCTATTTAACAATCTTACGATATGGGTGGATGTTCATTATGTTTATTTAACATTTACAGGCCCGAAACCGGGTATTCCTAGAAATTTAACAGTCACAGAAATTGCGAATGGTTTTATGATAAGCTGGCAGGCACCTTTAGAGCGGGCCAACCTCGTGCAATATTATACAATTAAGTACCGCACGGACGGGCCTTGGAAGAATTTAAATAAGAATTCAATCCGACCAGTAGATACAAATTATTTAGGTGAGTATGGAGGGAAAATATTTTTTATCAACTTGTCATTTAAAATTTATTTCGTTTCAGTAAAAAATTTGGTTGGCGGTCGAACTTATTACTTCAGAGTCTTGGCAAACTCCTTAAAGAGCTACGAGAGCAGTGAAGAGGTGAAATTCCCGGTGCCTGCCCGTGTTAAGCACAAAGCCATCACAGCCGGCGTTGTCGGTGGCATTCTTTTTTTCATTGTAGCTATCATATTATCAGTTTGCGCCGTTAAGATATGCAACAAACGAAAGCGTCGGAAACAAGAAAAAGGTAAACTCTTGCAAATTACTTCAATTCGCTTAAGAGAATATATTATACTATATTGCAGCATATAACATGGTTGCATGCCGTATAACGGACTCCAGAAATGGCGGTGGTACAACGGAAAGTCAAGTGCCTTTGAAAAAGTAAGTGCAAGCATATATCCTAATACATTACACACATTACATGCTACCAATAACACACAACCAATTGGTACATTTATCCCCAACTATTAAACAGTGGCCCAGCACAAATATTAACAGATATAAATTGCATATTGACATTATTGACATTTGTACTATACCAATAAGGTGTTGTCTTTTGTTATCTAAAACAAATATAATTGTGTTATTATCTTATAGGACGGTTGAGTCAGAGTCCTATCGAGATTACGAGAGCGTATTTATTATACCTGGGACAAGCGTTGACAACAACCGTAAGCGTCCGATGAACGCGGATCCGCTAGACAGTGCGACCAAATTATAAAAAAAAAACACCTCCTTTATTATTAAAACACCATGCCGGATACACTGATGCAATTACGTGATATTCCAGAATTATTGTCAAAGTCGCGTCGCGAATTTCATAGATAAACGAATATTTAGCGAATCGCCCACGTAAAAAGTGAGAGTTTTTCAAATAGAACGTTTGTTGTTTATATAAGATTTAAATTGTCCACTGTCGTTTGTATAATATGATTAGCTCTTGCGAATGTTTACGTTACGCACATTTGAAGTTTTTGTACGGCTTTGTTTTTAGCAGTTGAGGTCGCATTTGACAGTGGAATCTGTTATGATAGATTTATGTTCTAGTTGATAGAAGCGTAGTATGAACAAGGAGCAAATTTATTATTACAAATCTATTGAATTCATTTCAATAACTTATACAGCGAAGACGTTCATAATACGCTTTAATTTTCTATTTAATGTGCTTCGTTTATTCTTGGAATGTTGTTCTTGGTAATAGATATAATTTACCACTTACTCGAACAGTTAGATTGCATTCAAAAGTAATTAGTATATTCAAATTTGGCACGCGCTAATCTTCAATCATCTATCTAGTACGTAATTTGTTTTGGTGATGATTGGTGAATTTGGTAATATGTTTCACACAATTTGTGACAAGTGATGCATGAAGGAGATCATTTGTTTAGTAACAAGCATACCGAGTTCTCTTGCGTTTAAGAAAAAATTATCATATTGGAGTCATTCATATATAATTTATAAATTATAAAGGAAACCAAAGAATATTGGCAATAATTTGATTTGTTCATGGCAGATGGGAAGAAAAAAATACTTATGTTTTCAAAATGTAAGCAAAATCTTTTTATGCCAGAATAATATTTTTATTTATCATGTATTATCATGTCATAATCTATTAATTGAATTGCCAAGTGATATGTTAATTTTAGCCATTCCGAAATTCACACCTGGAACGCCACGGCCTGCGCCTCAAAATTACCAATTTTATCAATCAATTTATAAACACGATACACAACAACAACCATTTTGTTTTACCGAATTTGTAATACTCTTCTTTGTCAGTCTCTGATCCCAACAATGTGTTAATGCCCGCCCGCTCGCGTGGAACAGGAGGAAAAAAGGTGAAGGGGTTCGCTGAGACCACATCCGTTCGCACTGTCACATGTGTTTGTTCAGAAGTATAAATTACATTCGCACGCTTCTTTCGTAACTTCATGTTATTCCTGATTTAAAACTAGACATTACGATTTTATTGAATTTCCGGTTGATTTTGCTTATGGCATTATATTTCACTTTGTACTTCCGAAGAACAGTTCATAACACCTGCTTAAATTCACCCATGTGTGCAGTTCTTTTCTTTAAACCTGCGTGAATTGCGATGTTATTTATTCATTATCCAACAAATGCATTATTTTGAGCATGCGAACAGGAGTTTTTCGTTAGTTGTGGTTTTTGTTAGAGTTTATGTGCGGTGCATTGCTGTTTGGAATGCTTTCCTTATGTCTGACTTGGTTTACAAGTACAACGTCTAATTTATGTTTCTCTGAGTTTAGACTTAGGAAAGGCCGAATACCAGGTGTAAGGGCTATACACTTCGTGTTTAACTGGGTGTGGCCAAAAGACCGATGCCGCTCGGGCAGTAGTATTAGTTGGCACTCCGAATATCTTCAAGCACCATCGAAGTCATTAGCCCGCATATCGCGCACCGCAGATGGACGATTTGTGCTAGGAGATGCATCATTGCGAGCCGACAGCATTTCGAATCTTTCAAGCAGCGACGACGGCGGATTTCTATCGCGACGATCAACATTACCCAATCGGTCGTCGTGGCGCAAACCTCTCATCGGATATCCGAGCGAACTGAGTCTAAGATCTGACGCTTCGGGTGAAAGTGCTCGAATCCTGGCGCGGTTTATTGCTGGCAATCATCCGCACTATCCCATGAAGCCAATACCGACAATCTATCATCCGCAGCAGATTCAATCCAGTTCGCCCGCCGCGTCCAGTGCTCTATTGCTTTCCCCATGGACGCCTATGTACTTCAGTGATCTCAGTTCAGTGCGCCACCCGAGTAGTACGGAACGCTCTTATCCTACACCCCCGGGTTTTGTACAGTTGCGCTCAGTACACGAAAGGTACTCACAGGAGTTACCGAGCCTTAGAGCTATTCACGAGGAATCACAAGGTTTCATTCCAGTCCATCCTATACGCGACAGTCCTCGAATTCGAATGCCGACCGCGTATTCGCGTTCCCGAGCACGCCTGCTGCCCAGACATGCTCGCATCGCGCGGAGTGCACCGGAGCTTGGGTCTCCTGATCATCTAGACCGCTCACCCGAGAGTCGCTCAAGCAGCAGTGGATTCGGGAGTAAAAACACTTCTCAGCAAAATCAGAGTTCACAAAGCGGTAGCACATTTACCGATTGGCGGCTACCTCCGTACCGACCACCGCCACCTCCGCCGTGTACACTGCCTCCACCGCCGCCATTAGTGGGGCACTGGTTAGAGTTGATGTCGACTTCACCTTCGACATCCGAACATCTTAAAGCAGTCGATGTGGGCAGCGTAGATGGCCATTACGAATTTGATCCCTCGACCCCGACGCCCACGCCGAGCACACCGACCGGACCAAGGGATATGGATTCAGAGACTCCCATGTTCCGCAAATCTTACGGCACACCGCGTAGCATGCGTTACGATAACATCGATGCACGTGTCCAGGCCATGAAGGAAGAGTTTAACGAGTTCCGCAAAAGACAGGCCAAGCGTCGCATTAGTCACGAATTGGAGAGCGCGTGCTAGGATATGGTGTTGCAATTCCGATATTATGAATCACCATGTGCGCAAACTATTCTTAGTGTGATTGACATGTTCTAAATTATCAAAAATAATTACACAAAGAATTGCTAAATAATCAAGACTTTAACCAGTAACACTATAACGAACGATAGATTTCGTAATTATTAGACGAACTCGCCCGGTTCAAGTTTCTTATAATATATTTGCCACTTTGTTTGTGCTACGGATATTAAGCGGTATATGAAAAATTAATTTCTAAATCACTATTAACTAAATAACTTACTTCAAATGGCTCAAACAATTGTTGTAATATCGAGAACTGATCATACATTTTAATAAAAACCATACGTTTTATAAATCGATCAAAACGCATCAACGTTGAAACAGCTGACACAATTCCATCGAGCAAATTTTACCTAAATAAGGACGGCCACACATTTTGAATATCTACTCAGATGGATGGCAACAAATATCTCCCATTTTACATAAAAGTATAAAAAGAAAACTAAAAATTTCCAAGCAATATTTTCTACTAGAACCTAGTTAAGTTGAAAATATATTGAACGGTGCCTTTACACCTACCTTTATCATCATAATTTCAAAAGTCAATATATTAAACGGAACGAATTTGATCAACACGCGAGAAAATGCCGTTTCTTTCCGGTTGCTGAAGTATGTTAATCCATGTTAAATTAATGTAAAATTGAAAGGTTGTGTCGGCTTGTCTCACCTCTGCGTACCGGTTTCGCTCGCAAATTGGCAGATTGCGACGTGAAGTGTTTGTCCGTTTCACAACACGAGAGCATCTCTGCCATTTGGCCGGCTGAAATTATGCCGCCACGTTCATGCCCATCGGAATTTTCGAGATGAATTAGGATACACAAATACAATACAAAATATAATAAATTCTAACGCTTTAGCGCGCGGCCAGTTTTTGTCGCGACCAACTCACCAGGCTGTTGCGTAACTAACATTTAAAATAGATGTTTAGTTAGGTATTATACCTATAAGTGAATTGATAAAGAAGATAATGTAATTTTTTGAATGTACCTTCTGTGCTCAATGGTACAAAACACCCCCACTCACGCGATAGGCCTCCTTTTTGAGTGTCCACTTTTTGACGACTAAGGAATATGTAACCGACACAATAATTCATTTGAAGGAGGATCTATTTCACGACGACTAGAAAACGTGTCAAGGATGTAATGATAGTGCAATGCAAGTCCCCTCTTGAAGCCAGTGGGTGGTATCAGTATCAGTTAGGATTTTGAAATATCCCCATTCACTTTTAAAGAATGACTATGAAGCGTAACAATCTTGTTTTTTCGATCTGATGAATGGTATGCTCGAGATTGAAGAAAACAAGCAATAAGTGATATTTTCTTTTAGTACAATTATTAGATTTAAGTTAATGTGTGAACTGGTTTAAGCAAGTGGAATTGGGTGCTAGTATTAAATGGTAGTAATATCAGATAAATGTACTGGTCTGATACATGTTTCAAAGTTAAGCATGTTTTCATAAATTATGTTTTAACTGAGCAAGAGGGGTTTAAGTAACAAATATTAAATGATATAATTATATATAATTATACATGACGATGAAATGAAATTCTAAGAATTTTTTATGATATGTAAAGTGAAAATATGAATCAGACTACAGAGGAGCCATCTGTTATTGAATCTTGCCTTGTTTACGATGCTAAATTATTATGTATTTATTAAACTATCGAAATAAGATGATTTTGTTCAAATGTACACACAATGTATGTACGCAACATTTGTTTGGCCGCAGAAATCTTGCTTTGAAAGAGCACCTTTTATCCCTTAGGAATTTACTATTTTAGTGCCGAGCATACTAAAGTCTGAATTTAGTTTTAATATGATTTATGTACAAACTAGTTGTTGACAAGTTATTGAATTCAAATTAAGGTAATAAGTTGCTTAATCATAAATAATATTTACCGAATAAACCTGTTCAATATAACACTCGCACTTCCACGTACATTGTACTAAATGATGAGAAATTATCATATGATATCTTGCATGTATTATTAATCCACGCATCTTTGATTTTCTTCATAAGCATAGGGATAAAGTTAGATACTAAATATTTCTTATGTACTTACGAGAAACAAAACGGCATGTATTTAAAGGCAAACATAATTATCACCTTCCTCACAAGAATAATATATTAAATTATATAAATAAATACTCTATGAACATAGATTATTCATATTAATGATTAATATGATTGTAAAATATACACAATTCAAATACCTTGACGAGGTTTATGAAATTCGTTATTGTTTATTCGAGAGAGACACTTGAATTACACATATTCCGTTATTTCTTTTTAAGTGAGACTTCGAAACAATATAGGTAGAAATATGCATATATCTTATTCGAAACTAAAACAATATTATTTCAAAAGCACACATTTAAGCGACTTTAGAATTATTATATTATATTGTAGAAAATAAATTATAAAATGAAACGTGAAAGTGCAAGATTTTAATCTGTATATAAAGTGAGCAGATTCCATTCCAGCCTGCATTTTTATCTTCCTTTATATTCCTTGTCGCACGTAAGTGTGAGAGCCTCTTGCCAAAATATGGTTATACTGCCTTTTTCATATTTTGTTTTCGTATTTTGCCACACTCGTTTAATATGCGCAATTAATGGGCCGTGCGTCATTCGACAAATTAAGTGGCATCAGTCAACACTTGCAAAGTCATACATGTAAAATGGTCGCAATTATTGCAATGCGACTTTTAAGTAACGTTCATTATAAATTTTTGTTATATCAGAAAATTGTCACTGATGAATAATTCATTTTTGTTGCTACACAATAACAAGACAGATTAAAGCAAATAGGCATTTCAAATGCTCTGAATTTTCTATGCGTAACATAATTTGTCAACTCGTCTTAATCACTTAAGTATTACAAATAGCTAAGCGAGAGATGTCCACCTACTTCTTACTTGGATTATGATTCACTTATGGGAGGTAATAGGATCGTGAAATTGTAACTTATTGAGAGTAATCTGACCAAGAACGATAGTTTGCTTTAATTGTGATTAAGATTATAAAACACTTGCATCTTTTATTATTGCAATTTTATTATAATTATATAACATATATAGTGTGAATTTCTATCGCAATTGTTTCGTATCAGTATTGCTCGTTTGTTCAGTGTATACTGCTCTCGATTAAAAACTTCAGTCATGTTTATATAAAAATGGCATTGAACATAATATATCTGTTTGTGAGCGGTTCACCAATGAAAGGTGATCTGCACGAGTAATTAACATAGACGATTTTGTGTCGCGTATAAGTTTTGAGTTATATTCGTGAATCGTCAGTTGCACGGTAACGTAAAACAGCTTGTTACTTACAGGTCATTGTTATAGTTTGTGGGCTTTTTAGATTCTTCCGTAGGTGGGTCTGGCAATTGCATAATTGAAATTGCGTTTTATTTGACTTTTCCGCCCGATCTTTTAACAGTAACAATAGCGAGCTACGCAACACCACACCATTGCCTCAAATATCTAAAACGCTTAAAGCTAGCTTCAGAATAACGAGATTTCGTGATGCATGTGCAGACATGTTTTCATTACAACGATTACGTAATTTTATAAATCTATAGAAGCGTGAGTTAAATTGCATTAACCTTAATATTTCACGTTTCCTTGTGTAATCTTCTAATCTAACGATCTGTCAGTCATTGGATAATAATTAACAATTTCTCCTTTTTTAATTTCTGACGTTACCATAGCACTGCCCAATGTATAATATAAATTGCTGAACCTACACATGCTTTAGCAGGCACAACTACTCACTGCATGGATCAGTTAAGTGGACTAAATGTGTAATGCGACCTTAAATTAATCTAATTCTTTGCATTTATGCTCCCTCTATTTTGTCTGATTTGTCTAACAGTTAGAGGTTGTTTCTTTGCATTACTTGCCATCGACTTGTGTACAAGTGTAGTGTAAATCAAGAGCCTCTTAGAAAACTTTTTATCTGGTGCGAGATCGACATTACGGATTATTCAAGAATATAGTGATCGTTCTAATTGTATGCCTGGTGTTAACTTATTTGTATATTTTCATCCGAAAAATAAGTAATGGGTACGTTTTCAACATATTTGCTCTGCATGGGCATGTTCGTGTTGACAAGTTCCTACGTCTACGAGGACGATGAGAAACATCCGACATATTTAACGGCTGCTGTTGGAGACTTCACGATAATGAACTGCGATTTGGACTTCCCCCAAAGCATTCCAATTCCATATATTTTAAATTGGAATAAAGATGTAATTATATTACCATTTTCACTTTATTGATATTTTCAACGTTTTAATATTATCTCAATTTATTTTCTAAAATATACTTAAAGTAGCTGCTGCAATTGTCATGGTGATTGCGGTGGATACTCGCAGTACACGTTTAGTAAAACAAATTCAAAGTTGCAAACACATCTTACCTATATTTTATTAATGTTTGTAGGGCAAAACAGTGTTTACATGGCATGAAGGTAAACTTACTGCAGCAGATCCATACGTAGGCCGAATGCATCTTCTGGATGAAGAACATACAATGCGCTTCGGTGGTGCATCTATAAATTTAACATCGGTTCGAGAGTCAGATAGTGGATGGTTCGAATGCAAAGTACTATTTCCCAATCGAATGCCCAACTCTCGCAACAATGGAACGTGGTTTTACTTAACTGTAAATGGTATTGTAACTTCCATAAAAGTTGAAAGGAAGTCACGCCGCATATGTAAACATTTTTGTTTGAGGAGGCAATTTATTGGCAATTCCGCCAATTAATCAGACTACACTGGAAAACGAAGAGGCACATTTTTCATGCGTCACCAAATATAAAGATACAGTCGTGACGTGGTACAAAGATGGACTTCCACTAACTGAGATTCCGGACATTCTTCAACGTTCTTGGGTTAGCGAAGATGGATCGTTAACAATTCGTCCAGCTGCAATGGGCGATAGTGGAGAATACGAGTGCGAGGCTGTGCGTTCAGATGGAGAAAAGCAAACTGCCAAAGCTAACTTAAATGTTCAATGTAATTTTAATTAAATCAGCTGGTTTTATTAAAAATAATGTATTTCGTGTTGTAGACAAAGCCAAAGTTATTTATGCTCCACGCGAGGTTCATCTGCCTTATGGAAGATCTGCAATGCTGGATTGCCATTTTAGAGCTAACCCGCCATTGACAAATTTACGTTGGGAAAAAGATGGATTTCTTTTCGATCCATACAATGTTCAAGGTGTGTTCTACAGACGAAATGGGAGCTTGTACTTTAATAAAGTTGATGAATCTCATAATGGTCATTATACATGTACACCATACAACGATTTGGGCACGGATGGGCCTTCTCCAAGCGTCCATGTTATTGTTCAACGACCTCCTGTGTTTGTTATAGCACCTAACAACATGTATTTGACTAAGCTAGGTGAAACATTGGAAATGCCTTGTGATGCCCGTGACAGTGACACCGACCACAGACCTTTTGTGCATTGGTACAAGGTAAGGCTATTATTTATTTTTATTATATCCCTAACTTGTATAATACTATATTTTCATTGTAGAAAGATGGATCGTCTTTGCCAGTCGGTAGATTTTCAGTGCGGGATGGCAATTTAACGATTACAAATATACAGGAAGATGATCGTGGGGTTTATCGTTGCACGGCAACCAACGAAGCAGCTACAATCAGTACAGATACTGAAGTTATTGTTGAGAATGTACCACCAAGAGCCCCATACAATTTAACTGCGGAAGCTACATCGAATTCAGTAAATTTGAAATGGGTGGCTGGAAGGAAGAGACCAAATATCGAATACAATGTCTGGTTTCGCCCAGTGCATACAAGTGAATGGAAAACTTTAAAAGTACCAGGACAACTTGTTTTAGAAGCAACCATAACGGGCCTCACCTCAGGTTGCTTTCGCTGCTCTTTGTACGAGGAATAAAAAAAACTGAATACATTTATTTTTAGGAACTGAGTACGAATTTATGGTACTAAGCAAAGACGAGGATGGGGATGGTTTATTTAGCAAAACTATACGTGTATGGACCAAGGGAACTTCAAGTGATACTGGTCCTGTTGGAATGAATACATTTGCAAGTATTGGGAGTCCAAGAGATGTACAAGTACACGAAACTAGTAATGGATTTTTGGTTACCTGGGACCCACCCGAGTATGGTGTGGAAGAATTGCGATCGTATGTTGTCCAATGGTTTAGGGGATCCGAGGAATATTTACATGGATCAGGGGAAACATCAAATACTTCATTTCTAGGTAATTAAATCAAGGCATTCTAGCACATTTATAATACCCATTCCAAAAACTATTATCGATTTTGACAAAGATTTACCAACCAGACAGTTCCTGATTCAATCTGTCGGCTCGGTCCATCCCGTTCAATCTGGCCGTTAAAAATTTCGAAATTATTTTTGATGCTGTATAAAATTACCAAATCCCCATTTTGTCATAGTGCAGACTGCAAAAACATCGCGAAACAATACACGCATAATCATTACGTTAGTGTACCTTAGTGGCCTTGGCAATCGTCGTTTCCTCTTTGAACCATTCGCATTCAGTAGCGTCGCGAGCGGGCTCCATTTCTGACTTTCATATATTCATCTCGTTCTCTCGTTCAACATTTCTCATATCTATTTAAAATTTTTCTATTTCCCAGCTTTCCCTTTGCAATATTCAAAATTTCCAAAGTGGGTAAACATTCTCTGCGATAGGCCGAACATTTTGGCAAAAACCCCATCCAAATCAGTCCGACCGTTTCGAAGTTTGAGCGAGACTAATATTTTAACGTTTAATAAACGAATGAATTATAATTAATGAATTCCAAGTTTAATACTTGAATGAAAATATCTTTAAACGGCCACTTCAATGCTTATAGCAAATGTATCAATTAAATGCCGAGATAATGTCAGTTATTTTAAAAGATTTGTGTTAAGAAGGGAAGTAGGACGTAATGATCAAGCCTTATTTATATTTTTAACATACGTTCAATACAAAATTTGAAACCAACGAAAAACTATTTCCATTATAATGAGTTATTAAAAATATTTAACCAAATTATTGACAGAAATTTACATTGATAAAACATATTGATTATTGTTTAATTGTTTCTGCGGAAGGTGGTGCTAACTTATTACAAATTCTTATTTGTTTTAGGTAGAATATTTACTAATGCATTATTTATTCAAATTTCAGTCATGAATTTAGAAGATGGGGAGGAGTACCATTTTCAAGTTTTTGCCATTAGCCACAACGATTATCAAAGTGCCTCAGACAAAGTTGTCATTCATGCATCTTCAAGCAATACAACAACTGTATCAATTGTAGTATTTATAGTTATTCTACTGATATGTGGATTACTTGTAGGAGGGCATTACGCTAAAAAACGCTATTGGAAACGAATTGAGGAAGATGAAGAAAAAGTTTCGACGAAATAGATGATTCGATTGCAATTCAATATATATAAATTTGAACTAATAGAATACCGTCATTCCTTTTTCATTAAAGATTTGATATCATTATTTTAGAATAATTTAAATGTTAAAAATATATAATAATATATTCTAACAGGAACAAAATTGTGTTTAAATACTAATGGCGCATCGAAATAGTGACTCCCTTTTATATTAATATTTTGGATCGATGATTAATTACATTTAGTTATAATAATTTGTGTAGAGATTGCAATACGTCGTGAGGTTGAGATCTGTGGATGAACCTGACAATGAGACACCATCAATTTTATGTCAAATGTGAGACGTTTAATCTTCAATGTTTGCGAAATGAAGTTGTCTACTAGTTATTATTACGTAAAATAACATTAAAAAACATTAATTAGATTTTGATAAACTGAAATTCCCGTGGACTATACTAACCCATTGTACGTAAGAATCTATGAAATCCAAATAAGAAAATCGATCATCTCCCGACCCAGAAATGCACCGAGCTTGCTTTGGAATTGTGCGTCATAACATGATGTTGGCGAGTGAGCAAAAATCGACTCTATGTACATGTTGCATGATTTCGGTGCAAACGAACTGCTTGCACATACGCGTCAAATTCCTGTAGTACGGATATGGACAAAGGACTTTATGTACAACGAACCGATTCATTCCTGCTCTGGTGTACTATGTGGAAGCCAACAGCTGATTGTCAGAAACCGAAGCAGGAACGATGCTTACATTAGTTCCTTTATTTCGTTGAACTCGTCAGCGTGAATTGGCGTTCGCAGATGCAACTGTAAAACTGCTAACTGCAAGAAGTGAATTGTGATAAAATAATATCTCTTCTGTACACGCAGTATTAATGGTGAGTCATTGCTTTGGCGATAGATTGTATAGAATAAATAGTATGATAGTCGTAATGTTCTGCAATAAAGTTCGGTTTCCAACGAGTATGGTTACACTATTATACAAAAATTACAAAACAACGTAAGTTAACGTTCTCATGAGTTCATATTAACGTAAAATATTTTTAATGTTATTTTAACAGCATATTGCCGAGTGCCTCTAACTCGTACTGTAGTGAGGAAATATTAAACCTAGTTTTTTTTGCCTATATTAAATAATCCAATTCTTACAATTAGTAATATAAAACAATGGCAACGAAATTTGTAATTTTTCTCCCACATTAGGTTGTATACTTTAAGTATAGTGTATGCTACTTGCCCTCAAAGTCATTTTGAACATGATGCATAGTCCGCGTTGGTTCAAATCGCCGCACTTATAGTGTAATGTAATGAAAAAGTACATGTGATGCATTGCAAGTGACGAATTTTGATATTAAAAGATGTCTAGACATAGATTTATATAAAATTATCTTATCATTAGACTTACTGCAATTTTTCAATGGAACATTGCTTTGTGCCTTAAGTGTTTGGTTAATAGTAACAAAGAAATACATAATATATGTATAAATTGCTTAAGGAGTGATCTCACGAAATTGATGCGTCGGGTTCTAAGGTCAATTGACTATCGACACTCGTTTATAACAATTAAAGTGACATTTCAAACATAGCTTTATAAAGAATTAACAACATTTTGACATTTTGATGAATTATGAGAACCATTGTTAGGCGCCATACAAAACCAAAGTCTACGAAGTTTACGAAGACTGATTCAGGTAAATTTTTGGAAGGTCGATGAATCCACATAATAATGAGATTGTAAGCGGGCAAAAGGAGAGAATAAATTTATAAATAAAATTTAAGGCACTTTTTAAAATTTAATTAATAATTAAGCGTAATCTGATTACGGACATGTATAGTTTGGCGCAGATCGGACTGTAACTTTTTGAAATAGTAAACAATAACGAAACTGAAAAATGCTATAAACATTATGTATACACGCTCAAAACACTTTGATCTGCGTCAAATTATATACATTTCCAAACGTGTTGCGTAATTATTAATTAAATGAAAAAAAGTACCTTAAATTTTATTTATTAATTTATTCTGTTCTTTTGTACGTTTACAACCTTATTATTATGCGGATTTTTGGACCTTCTAAAAATTTACCTGAATCAATCTTCGTACACTTCGTAGACTTTGATTTTGTGCGGCGCCTAAGATTCATAGATGTTAGATGTTTGACGACTCTTATTCCGCCGGGTGTAATGTCCGACTGGTTAACGTTCAAAATACACACAATCATAGATAAATACAATGGAGATGCACGACACAATGTTAAAAATTTGTTCTAGTATAGACGGCATTGTCAATCAATCGGGGTAGATGGCTCTTTTGCGTTATCGTTCGGCACGTATGTAGGGTAATCTATGCATTCAATTAGGTCTATAATAAATTTATCGTTTTATATTACATGTAACATTTTCTTCCTTGTAGTAATAACGGTCCGGAATTTGTTTAAATAATTAATCACATAAACAATTTAATAAAGATGTCATAACGTTTTATTACTTTATCAATATGAACATTGATTAACGAACGTTCTGATTCCAGCATTAACATATGTCTGATATTGACATGATGACATTGAGTTAAAGTAAAGTGCCACAATCACGAAAATAACAAAAAACATCAAGTGTGTAAGTTAAGAATTTGACCTAATTTTGTTTTGACTCCAGTTAGCACCATCTATCGGTATTGATTGCAACTATTAAATCTGAACACGTTTGGCACGGGGAGTCAGGCATCTTATATGTATTAATCTATGCACACAATAACATCAACATCAACAAAAACAACAACAGCCAACTCTGATAGTAATAATCACGGCCCACTCCATATAACAATCACGACCAACTATCAAGTTTATCGCTTGTGAAAAGTGAAAATCATCAATAAATATTAATTAAATTTTGATATTGTCCTAACGTTTTGATTAGTAATTCCCATTCAAATCGAAGCAAGTAATTGATTATAAATAACTTACAAATAAGGTAATAACTATTTTTACTTGACGATTTGCGTCAAAGCCATAACATTTGATTATCATTTCATATAATTGCACTTATTTTATGATAACTAAAATGAAACAAAGTTTGATTGGTATAATTAATATTTTAATAGTATGTCTAATAGGCATTTTTACTCTCTGAATACGGTACTTTATCTATTTAAATTTTTAACTAAACTAAAGATGTTGTTTCTACCGTTTTAAATGAAATAAAATACAATAATTTTGTTGCAGGTTCCTGTAATATCCGACGAAATCATTAACTGGAAAGAAGATGCTATGGCAAACCGTGAAGATAAAGTGATTGTTAACATTGATGAATCCCTATCTTATAAAGCATTGTCTATGAAAGATTCACTAAATAACTCATTGCAATGGTAAGCTTTCGTGACAAATTTAAGCAACTTTTTCTTTTAAATATTTGTGTCATTATTGCTGAAAGAGCTATTCGTAAAAATTGCAACTGGACGTTACCTTTCTCTAGCTTTCGTTCGCTTTAACTAGTTGAGGTAGTCCCATCATTTATAATCCAGGATTCCGCAATGGCAAGACTTACCTAATTGTATAGAATAGTATAAAAATATCTACGCGTTTAGAAGATATTTGGTTATAAAGAGGGTACCACAACATTCTCTAAACATTTGTACCACTGTATTGAAAAGATAATAGTTAATCTTAGCGAATTAGAGTTAATGAGAGTTATTCAAACTAGGTTGTCGGGGCATTTTTCTGCCTCATGTATGCACATTTTAGCATTTAGCATTTATACTAATTAATGTTTAATTTAAAGTATAATAAATAATAAAAAATAATTTATATTTATGCATTCATTTTATATATTTTATTTGTGAATTCAATTTAATAAACGTGGCAACGGGTAAATCATGCCTGAACCCTATAAAAACTGAACTCTTCGAACAGAGCGCGCAATTCAAGTATGAAAAGCCAGGACCAATAATTAAAGCTTAAAAACTACAAACGCAAAGAGGTTTTCAATACTCATTTTAGTTTCCATCTCATGTGATGAGTGGATAATGAAGGTGGTTTTCAATTTATGCAACTAGTCCAAATATATCTCTATCCTTAATTTCTGGATTATTGAAGGCACTAAAATGAAGGCCTTTTATTATTTTTGTCTACTACTATTTATGCAGCGTCAGTTGGGAGGCATTAAATCTATAGATTTAACAAGAAATTTTGTATAATTTTTGTACATTTTTATACAACATAATTTTTCTAGGTCTAGAATAATATTGGAGCCAGTAAATTATAACAATTTTTTGTAGAGCTATAAATATATAGGATTTACCCATAATAATATGAAACTAATTCGTAAATCTGGAATTAAAATGGCTTCGTGTTATTTTTATTATACATTAAATTAAAGTAGTTGACTGGAATCTTTAGATCAATGCTCTATGGCTGTGATACTGCTAGTGAGAGGTTATTAAAGTTATCTTTTTTTTATGTTTAATCACTAATTTATATATTGTAATTATATGTTGTCTCATACAGTGGTGACTCATCAGGCCAATTATGTAATGGTTCTTCCAAGGTCCAGATTTCCCTCAAAAACAATGTTAACATTAGCCCCAATTTTAAAAGGAAACCAATGATTTCTCTGACCCATTTGCCCCGAAGACCGTCTGCAGAAATAACATTCACCAATTTATCATATACAGTATCAGAAGGGAGAAAACGTGGTTACAAAAAAATACTAAAGGGTGTCGATGGAAATTTTAAAAGCGGTGAACTTACTGCAATAATGGGTCCTTCTGGTGCTGGAAAATCAACGTTAATGAATATTTTAGCTGGATATAAGTAGGATGTTGTTACCTTAGTATTATTATAATATTATTCTCATATGTACATATGTTTTAGGACATCTAATGTGACGGGCACTGTTCTAATTAATAACAAAGACCGCATTTTACGCAAATTTCGAAAAATGTCTTGTTATATAATGCAAGACGATTGTCTCACTCCGCATCTAACTGTTAGAGAAGCACTTCATGTATCAGCAAATCTTAAACTTGGAAAAAATATTAGTAAACATGAAAAAAAAATTGTTATTAACGAAATAATGGAAACATTGGGCTTACAAGAATGCAGAGATACAAATACAATGGCACTTTCCGGTGGTCAGCGGAAACGGTTATCTATAGCGCTTGAATTGGTTAATAATCCCCCCGTTATGTTCTTTGATGAACCGACAAGTGGTCTTGACAGCAGTTCATGTTTTCAATGTATAAGTTTACTAAAAAGTTTAGCGCGGGGCGGCCGGACAATAATTTGCACTATACATCAACCATCAGCACGATTATTTGAGATGTTTGATCAGTTGTATATGCTTGGGGAAGGCCAATGCATTTATCGCGGAGTAGTAACCGGATTGGTTCCATTTCTTTCTGACATGTCATTGCATTGCCCTAGTTACCACAATCCAGCAGATTACATTCTGGAAGTAGCTTGTGGCGAACATGGAGATTATATACAAACATTGGTAACGGCTGTAAATTCTGGCAAATGCGATATATATGCACATAAGACATTTAGCATGAATTTTCGAATTGCTGATGATATTGCCAAGCCATCACAATCACAAACAATGACTCCAGCTTTGACGCCGAATACTAATCCAGCAACAACACCAAATGGCATCACAGAGAAAATGAGCAGTACTAGTGCAACATGCACTACGTCTTTATTAGGTAGTCAATTTTTTAGTTCATGCTGTGTAAAGAACTTTACAATAATTTTATGTTTAAGGCAATTCTGCTGAAAATCTCCAAGTTGTTGATACGTCTACATTCCCGACAAGTGGATTGGAACAATTTTGGATATTATTAAAACGCACTGTCTTTACAATTTTGCGTGACCAAACTTTAACAAGGATGCGCTTAATTGCACATTTCATTATTGGTATACTTCTAGGATTAATATATTATGACATTGGAAATGATGCTTCCAAAGTTATGAGTAATGCCGGATGCATATTTTTTACAGTTATGTTTACAATGTTTAGTGCAATGATGCCCACTATTTTGACATGTAAGTTGTTAAATACATTAGCATAATTTTTGTTCCATCGCTAAACTATGGGCATAGTCCCATTGTGGTATTGTGGCTTTCCTTAAAAATTTACAAGATTTTTGTACGTATTGTAGATAAAATAAAAAAAAATGTGCAACTTGACCAAATCCCTAAAGAATTAATTGTAATAATTCAAAGGCATTTAATATTTCTGTTCTAGTTCCATTGGAGATGTCTGTATTTGTGCGAGAACATTTAAATTACTGGTACTCGCTAAAAGCATTTTACTTTGCAAAAACAATGGCTGATATACCATTTCAAATTATATTAACGGCGTCGTTTATGATGGGTGTATACTATCTTACATCACAACCTATGGAATGGATGCGCTTTGGCATGATGTTATTAATAACTGTTTTAACGGCATTGGTTAGTCAAAGCTTTGGCTTGCTAGTTGGAGCTGCTTTTAATATTGAGGTAGGAAGGGAAATAATTACTCTGAAATATTAATTTATTGGACATTCGTAGGGTGGCGTATTTTTGGGACCCATATCTATAATACCAATGGTACTGTTTTCTGGATTTTTCGCTAATTTGAATGATTTGCCTAAATATTTAAGTTGGTTATCCTATGTTTCATATGTGAGATATAGTTTTGAAGGATGTATGATTGCTGTATATGGGATGGCTAGAGAAAAGCTAGAATGTAACAACATGTATTGTCATTATAAATATCCGAAAACGTTTCTTTCTCAGATGTCAATGATCGGCGATATTAATACTTATGTGATAGATGTTTTAGCATTGGTTGGATTTTTTGCGGTAATAAGATTTTTCTCATACTTTGTCTTGCGAATAAAGCTGTCATCAAATCGTTAATTTGCCGAAAATATTACAGCAATATTGTTAGTGAATTAGCAAGTTTTGTGATCTTTACATTTTATATTTACAATATTATATATTAAAAGCAAGTTAAAAGTAAGCAATTATATAGTAAAAGCATTATTAATTTTCATAGAATATTTAGTATCAAGTACCTTGTGAACCTATAGCGATGATGGAGGCGAGTTTTTTTACCAAACTAATCCTTGACTTAAACATACTAGTTATATTAGACAGGTCTCTCTCCCTCTCTTTGCTTTGCTCTTCGTCCAGAAGAGATACTACTCAATAGGTTCTTAAGGATTTTGCTGGATACATTCCCCAATGCGGATATGCCCTGGTAGTTTTCACATTTTGCTATTGTTCACATGTTCGCATGTTCGCTATTTTCCACTCATCTGGTACATTTTCTGGTTCTTGCTGGATCCTAGTAATTTTTGGTGGCTTCTTCAAAACCTATTAAGTTGTTCCAGAACTAATACCAGGATACCTCGTATATACCTCAATATATCCTCAATATTATTAATTGTTGTCGGGTTACGTTATTTTATATTTTTCTCACGACTGATTAATTCTGTGATCGACTATCATCAGAAACTGCCAGTCCATATGTGGTAATAAAATTGGTCTCACACCTCAGGTTTTTTACAAATCGATGTCAAAGTTCGGATGTTAGGCATTTTATGTAATTTTTGGCATTGATTTCCGCTTGTTTATTTGAAATATATATAAAAAACACAGCTAAATAGAGACGTTACGAACAATAAAGATTTGAATAAAACTGCGATACCTATATTGAAATTTTACCAACATTTTCTTACCAACAGAAACAGAAATTTAAAAATTTCAAGTGAACATGCGAATTTAAAATTGGACATTTGATTGGAAATTAATAGTAGTGTAAATTTGCACAATATCCTTGATAACTCGCTATAAAAGTCATAATCAACGTTGCAAAAATATAACTATAGAGCGCTTTTACGACAGCGCGGAAAGCTAGCCCCAAGCTACTACCAGGGTCGTAGCAGACCGCAAAATCGAGCGAAAGAGTCGCTTGCATCTTTTACTTCTCAAGAACTGTTGTGGAGAGACCTATGATTTGGTTCTGAGTAGCAGGTTGATAACTAGGTTGAATATGTATTGATTGGCAGACGACGTAAAGGTAGCACGTGTTAATTGGATCTCTCTATGTAACCGACTAACTTGACAACTAGTACAACCATGTTAACATCAATCCTAGAGCTTTTACAAATTTATAATGTTTCTGTTCACCCAGTGCTTTGGTAAAGAACTTTTGTTTTGAACTGCTCCATGTAATTGCGCCACCAGCTAATAACAAACAATACCTTGTTATTGATTTCCTATCAATTACTAGCATAATCCACATTCGGGAAACCATGAATGTTATTTTGTTAAGGCCGTCAAGTCTTTCTAAAAGTTGTCAGTAGGGCAATCTCTCGTCTTCTATATTGGTTTCATTAAATTGCTATTTGTTAACAATAAGCATCGGCATTTTTGTTTTTTTTTTACAATTTATCATGCTAAACTTGTCAATTAACAAGCAGTTTGGTTCAATTTAATACATTATTTTTCTCGTTTAATTTCTATGCCAAGACAATTCTTCATGGATCCCTAATTTTTCACTTTTAATTTGTCTACTAAAAGTTTATTCAATTCTGTTTTCGCTTCTTGCCAGTTATTAAACACAAAAAATCATCAACATAAAGAGCTACAATGATTAATTTATCTTCGTTTCCTTTAAAGTATAGACAATTTTTAACTTTGATCGCTTGAAACTAATTTATTTCATTGCAGTATCAGCGGTAGGGTCTCAAATCCAAATCCTAGATTATTGATTTAGACCGCAAATTCTTTTATCTCAAAACTTTATCATTAACTATCTCTAAACCGTTTGGAATTTTCATGAAAATGTTTTCTTCTAAGTTGCCATTTAGAAAAGCAGCTGGGACATCTAAATGTGCCATACATAAGTTTAATTTTGCCGATATGACAATTAACAATATTGTTAGTTTAATTTCGGTTTCTCATTTGCACAGGATAGGAACAATGAGACTAGGTTCAAGTTGTTTAGTCTTATGATAGAGGTAGGCGCCTCGATGGCGGCCGGCTACATATACCCCGTGTGTGGGGTACAGGGTGGATGGCTTGGGAAAATATTCTTAGACGCTGCCGTTTGGAAAATGTATACTTTAGTATTCTCTTAGACCTGGTCTTGTTCACATCGCCAGCACGCCGCACCTTGGCCGCGTGATTGTATTGGGCGATTATGGTAAGTAATACTCCCTTATGTATTGTTATTGGATATTGTCATTGCTGTGTTCTCAATGTACATTTCGTATTATATCATTACGGAGCTCGATACGGGTCGAGCACTCTTATAAACTTTGCAAAAGTCGCTATTAACGCCCAATATTTTTTGGTCCTTCCAACCGGAACAATAATCTTACCCGTGGATTATTGTTATTGTGCGGGCATGAACCAGTTCAGTGGCAAAATTTGTACGCACGCGATCATGGCCGCGGCGAAGAAGTGTTTGGAAGGAAAGCGAGACATCCTCCTAGATGGACTCCTATAGGCGCAGAAGACTTAGGAGCTGAACTTATCGAATAAGATAAGCGTCGTAATCCTTCGAGAGAAATTAGATGGCCTGGGTGGCACTCGGGACGAAATGAGACACATAAGAGTCGAGTTGCGGATGTATGATTGTTGCATCCGAGACACGCAACAGAAGTTCGAGACCGAACTGAATGCCTTAAAGGCGGAAGTCGCCGTAGCACTTTAGCCGACTTACGCAGATGCATCGCCGCAGGGCGAAGCATTGGGCACCTTTGTTGGCCAGATAGTGAATTGGCCTAATTTTCGTGATACCTTTGTGACTTACGTACACGACAGCGAGAATATTTCAGACATCGATAAGTTTACGTACTTGCGCGGGTGTTTAACCGGTGAGGTATCGGACGTAATTCAGGGAGTACGAAACTGTTGACTGACGTCACGAGAATCCTTTAACTGCGCGAATAAAATCCTCGTTGATGTGCGCGAAATCGCGAGTAGCACCCCTCAAACAAGTGTCGATTTCTTGATTGGAACTCGCAGTAGCGTTGTTGTTACTTACTGGAACTGGTGGAAAATGTGCGAACTTCGTTGCAGCTAAAGGATGTGGTATGTAAATACTATAACGATTCGCGAGTGACATTGGGATAGATCGCGTCGGACTCGGGGCGATTTAAGACGTTCGTGGCGAATCGCATTGGCGAAATTCAGCGACGCTCAACAACAGAACAATGGATGCACATCGCAGGCGAACAGAACCCGACTAACCTCATCAGCGCACAGTGTTCCGAATGGCGAATGTACGGGGCGAACCTAATAACTTAAAAACTATTGTTGATAATTATTTGAAAAGTTTAGTGAAGATCAATGAATAAATGTTTTATCCACTCGTAG
>JARRAA010025314.1:0-10933 GCA_030557295.1 Ecitodaemon sp. MM-2014 | reverse complement strand
CTGTTTGTTATAGGATTTCACATGGCTCCGAGGCTGAACGAAATTTTTCCCGAATCCTGCTTACTGATCGTCGTTGGTGTTGTGATTGGCGTCATTCTCGTATATGTGACGGACAGTGTGCACATGTCGCCACTATCCCCCGACACATTTTTCTTCTACATGCTGCCACCGATCATCCTGGACGCCGGATATTTTATGCCCAATCGGCTATTCTTTGACCACCTGGGCACTATCTTGATCTTTGCCGTAATAGGAACTATATTTAATACCTTAACTATAGGTAAATTAGTAGTTTTGTGAATCTTCAGACAAATTATCGTACTAAATGATTCTTTCAATACCAGGTGCTTCCTTATGGGCGGTGGGAACAACAGGACTTTTTAACTGTACAACGCCACTACTCGAGATGTTCCTGTTCAGCGCTCTAATTTCGGCGGTCGATCCCGTGGCGGTGTTGGCCGTCTTCGAAGAAATTCAAGTCAACGAGATTCTCTACATCGTCGTCTTTGGCGAGTCTCTGCTGAACGACGCCGTTACCGTAGTACTTTATCATATGTTCGAACACTACAGTGAAATGGGATTGGAGAATATCATCTACACCGATGTGCTCGCCGGTTTCGCCAACTTTTTCGTCGTGGCATTAGGCGGCACAGTAATCGGTGTCGTCTGGGGTTTCGCCACCGGTTTCGTGACCCGCTTCACCAACGAGGTGCGCGTTATCGAGCCAATTTTCATCTTTGTGATGGCCTATCTGGCGTACCTCAACGCCGAAATATTCCACATGTCAGGCATTCTAGCGTGAGTATCCGAAATACTTAGCTATTAAAGTTTTCTTTGCATGACAATAATGAATCCGCCACAAACAAACGAAAATGATTTTATTGCTGTCTGTTATCGATCCAGACAGCGGGACTTCTCAATTTTGTTAGTGTTGAATGAATTAGCTTGATTAGTTTAATACGTAGGTTTGAGTACTTCGTCTAGATGAAATTTTTTCATTAACGAGTGCGATTCCACTAAAGTGAATTTTATTTTTAGTATTACGTTCTGTGGAATTACCATGAAAAACTACGTAGAGGCGAACATATCGCACAAGTCTCACACTACCATCAAGTATGCGATGAAAATGTTAAGCAGCTCGTCGGAGACGATTATCTTCATGTTTTTGGGAGTCGCCACCGTGAACAGAAATCACGATTGGAACACTTGGTTCGTCATTCTGACGATAATATTCTGTTCCGTCTACCGGATTTTAGGTAACGTACGCAATAAGCAAGCGTGGCGCCCAATTGCTTGCAGCGAAGCGTAAACTTAATCATTACGAATAATTAACATTCGTGATTGGCGTTTCTAGGTGTGATTGTTCTGACGTGGATAGCAAACAAGTTCCGCCTGCATCAATTAAGCAAAGTGGAGAAGTTTGTCATGTCCTATGGTGGGTTACGAGGGGCGGTCGCCTTTGCCCTGGTTCTGCTCATCGACGACAAAGTAGTTCCATTGCAACCAATGTTCATGACCACAACAATCGCCGTCGTCTACTTCACCGTGTTTTTCCAGGGCATTACCATTAAGCCGTTGGTGAAAATTCTCAACGTGAAAACGGCAGAGAAAAGGAAGCCCACTATGAACGAACGAATTCACGAACGGGTGTGTAAATCTATCCCCTTTCTTCAGGGCGTGGTATGTTAATGTTGGCGTTTTATTACAGCTAATGGATCATACAATGTGTGCGATTGAAGATATTGTCGGACAACATGGAAATTATCACGTTCGTGATAGGTATGCTAGTATTACATACAATATAAAACAACATTTCTTATATTGATTTGTATTTTAGGTTCAAACGGTTTGATAATAAATTTATCCGACCGTATTTATTACGAAACCATCAAGGCGCAGAGCCGAAAATTCTGGAAACATATTCTAAGCTTGCTATGAAAGACGCTATGGAGTACATGACTCGCAATGCCTCGACGATCGGTAATATCTCAGGAACGGAAAGCATGTCGGCAATTTTCCGTAACTACACAGCGGGGAACCTCAACGGCAGGTGCGCCCCCAAAATTATCACCTGGTAAATTATATCGGCTCAAGCCAAAACAATATTTTGCGTGCCCGTACAGTCGACTCGTAGTTAAAAAAAACTCTGCCTTGTGCATGGATGTGTTTGGTGAGATCTCTTTGTAACAATATTCGTAACATCTTCGTATTCTCAATGTGCAAGTACCATCCATGTATTAAAATTCCCCTATCACTTAACATGATAATATTTTGATTTAAAATTACTTATATGTTCAGTCTCGATATATCGCCACTCCAGCATTTGAAACAAATGACATAACAACCGATTAAATCAAAACCTATCGACGTTAGTTCTCAGAGAATGGATATAAAACTTGCACATAATTAGGTTACATAACTGCACTGCACCCAGTAATGCGTACTTACCGATATAATTTATATTCGAACCTTCGCATGCACCCTTGCCAATCGATTGACGTATGAATTCTAATCATTTAGCGCTAGCTTCAGTCAACTGGATACGAGCACGTGGAACATCGACATGCAAGAATTGGAATACAATCCATCCAGGAAAGATATGACCGATGCCAAAATTCATCATCTTTTGGCCGAAGAGCTTTGCAAGCCCTACAAACGGGTAAAAGTATAAAAAACGGTTCACGATGTTCGCGTGAACATTCGAATATTAATGCACTCTGGTTTTATAGCATCGCCGATTGAGTTATAGTCGCCATGCAGTGAACGATCGAGATCTTTCGACGCAGGTCAATTACCGCATGCAGCTAAATTTCCGACGTCTCGTGGCAGATAAAAAACATCATCATAAACGTCACAGCAAGAAATTAAATAAAGTACGTACATTGTTTGATTAGTTCGCGAAGTTGTCGACCTGAGAACAATTAAACACACACAATATGTTTTAGGATGGGAAACAAAATCATGTGAGTTTCCCAGAATTCCAACAAAATGGTACCGCGAAACAATTCTCACATGGTAAATACCAGGGTCTGTATTCGCCACATTTTTATACTTTTAATTTTATCACATTATGAATATTATTTAAGCATCCGTTTCATAATTCACGCCGTTCGAATCGGAAATGATTTATCTTGCAACTAACAGTAATCTTCTTTATAATTCCTCAGATTACATTGACGAAGTTCTCCATGAAGATAATGACACGACCGAGCCGAAATCGAGCAAAGAGGATTGGGATAGCCCTATAACATTTACTGCAAAATCTTCGCGTAAGTATCCTAATAACTCGTCTGTCGAGACAAGTTTTAATCGATGTTGTGCGAATTTTGAAACACGATCGCCGCGTTTAGTCGAGTCGGATCCAAGTTTTGAACCCACACAGGTCAAAGTTACGGCGAGTACGAACTTGAGGATGTGTATTTGGGCTGCCAGCTGTCTATATCAGCTTTCAATGAGGATCGATATTATGATTTCGAATTTGTTTCATTCTTACGATTAGTTTTGCCGCATGAAATTTGTGTGTGACGTCAAGTAAATTTTAGTTTAATTTTGTTACTAAACACTAATCAGTAACCAACTAACGAAACAAATATTTAGAAGTTAAAATAATTTTTAATCATTAAATCAAAGACCATTGCATACAGGGACAAACATATATAAATGGAGGTGCTTCAACATCGCTAATGTAAAATTAAAACTGTGATACTTTTAGCAAGCGATGAAGCACCGTTGAGTGCCGGAACAGAGGGAAGTGGAAGTCTGACTAGTCAATTAACCCCATTGATGGGACCGAAAAGTAAAAAAACCACCGCCGTCGAAGGGTGCCTGCCGTGGCGCCGGGACCCACACGGTACGATCAGCCAACGTCCAGCATCGTGCATTTTTTCTATATCTGCATTAAACTTGCAATCGAAGAGAATGCCCGAACTGAGCCCAGCAGACGTATTCCGATGTAGTTTGTGTATTCTTAAACTAATTACACGTTACCAGCATTCCACTTCATGTTATAGTCAATAGCGTATAGGCATTATCCAAAAACACCTTTGATAGATGGACCAATGATCCTGTGGCCTGTCCACAATGCAGATTTGAAAATTATTCAGTTAATTATCTGGGCTTGCTACGATTTCATTCATAGCTGTCAATATATGCTTCTATTTTTGATATTTCATTTGAACAAGCTTTGTAACACTTTGCCTTTGCACTACCTTTTAATTTTGCATGTTATGCTTTTGATTTGCTTAAGCTTTAACCCAGCTTGGAAAAATTTTCACAACGGGAAAATTGTGTATATTTGTAACCTAATCTAGTCTAATATGGCTTCTAACTTCTTAACCTTCGCTTACACCCTAATCTAATGTTTTGTACTATCAATGTAGAGTAGCATGCACCACACCAGCTGAAAATGTGTCACTTCATACTCTGTATGCCCAATGTGCAGCTTGTTTTCTATGAATGTTTTCTATGTTCAGTTACAGATGATAGTCTTTTCTCGGACACGGGAAAACGGTTATCGAAAGGTTCCATAGACGGTACGTACTACTACTTGCATTTACGACTTTCCTATTACGCTTTTCGGTGTTGTCAATTTGTCGTGGACCGTGGCCAACTTGATTTTACGTTTTGCAGATATTTTGCGAAAGTTCCCGGCGTTAAAGTGTTTTGTGGATTTTCAGGTGGCGAACTAATGCGAGTTGCGACACCAACAGCTACCGAGAGTGTACTGCCTTGGAAACGCGACGATGAGTTGGAAGATTGCAAACCAATTCAGCAGAGCGAGTTTCCAGCTTGGGCTTCGAATAAGGAGTACCTAGCATACAATTCTCCATCGGCTACTTTCCTAGGTGAACATACCTAGATTATTTATTTCGACTTGCTTTTTTATTTTAATACATTGTGTTGTAGGAGGAATTGAAAATCCAAGATCATCCGTGATCGGTCTATTCAGAAGGGAAAGCAGCGGCTCAGGTCAAATTAGCAGTAACGACGAGTCGTCCCCGCAAAGAGACCGACGCGGTTCGGCTTCCGGTCCGAATGCCGTGCTGTTGATCGAGGACGGCGTTTCAGATCCGCTCGGAGTGTTGCAAAGGCCGGGCGCGATTCCTCCGCCCCCGCAAACGCCTTCCGGTCAGCGCAGACAGGCGCGACGCGGCTCCATGCTCGAGCTTAGCGGGTGTGTTGACGATGCTGATACCAGTAACACTAGTACACGATGATGACCGATGTAAGGAGGTTTGTTTAGTTACGTATGCTCGCCACTAAGCAATTGCACTAATATATCTTTCTCTCAATTATATCTGATTGTTTTTACCATAAAAACAAACAAAATTGGCAACAAAATTTTAATTAGCTGCGACAGAATTCAATAAGATTGGCACTACACGCTTTGTTTTTTTCTTGATCTCTTTCTTCACTGCTCCCAATGAGGATTTAAAAGCTCTATTTCTTCCATTCTACTTTGACTTGAAGCTGTTCTTCATTGTGTTGCTGGCTAACTAAATTTTACGGAGTTCCACTAGGGTTTTTTTATTTGCACAAGTTTTATATAACATAGGAATTAAATTGGCTGACAGTAAATTGAAATCTTTGCACAAATTATATCGGGAAACGGGATTATTTTAATTTGTTAGTTAATTTTACATGTAAGTATGTATATTACTGATGGTCATCGGTCGGTATTTTTATATAGATCTCATAGAGATGTAATTAGTTTTAGTTCATCAATTATAAGGCTTTGACATACATATTTAGAGTAAATTATAGTTAAAATTGAAACCCTCAATCTATTCTAATTTGTCAAGTCATTGTTATTTCTGGCTATATAGTTTTCCAGTCATATTAATATAATTTCTATATGCTCCTAAATAATTTTCTACGTTTGCATGCGTTAACACAACACAACACTCATTCAATACTCACACCTTACTTAGTGCATGCTTATTCTATGCATTGTAGTATTTTATTATAAGCAGAAATTTGGTGCTTGTTTGATGTTTGCTCAAAGTTATGCACCAAGTTACTGAGATTCTGCTTATAAGATTTTTTGGCAGAGATTAGATTTAGTAACGGTTTCAATCGTTACCTAGGTCTATTACAAGAGATACTATCCCGGAGGAAGCGATCGGAGGTGGTCGGCGGCCATCCTGGCTGCCCTCACTCCGATCAACGCCGAGGATGCCAGTACGAAGGGCGCAAACACTCGGCGCTGCTCTTATGTCCCAGAATCTCTCGCCGTCATCGGAAGAGAGCTCAGCTGCCGAGGATGAGGATATCGAGTGTCTTATGAAGACTTCAGGATTTTAATAGATTGTAAACGTTATGATAGTTCTACTATTAAGAATTAAGTCAATAACTTGCGTGCACGTTATCGCATGTGTGGACGTGCTAAGAGCGGTCTGAATGAGTGCGGCTTATGACTAAAAGAGAAACGGTGAAATACGCGAAAAGTATTAGGTAAAGAATTTACTGGGATATTAACAAAGGCATAACTAAACATTCCATAATCTACGATCATAGACAATTGCGGTAGATGCACAAATTTGTACAATATTAACCAAATGCGAATGACTGAAACTCGAATCTTAGGTGAAATTTGTGATCTGCAAAGAAGTCGTTGAGAGCGAAAGCACGCGATGATTCTAAATGCAAGAAAAAAGTTGTTCGTCACGTTAAACATTCATTCGGTGCAACGGGAAGATCCTTCGATATGTGAATATTTAAATGCAGCAGCAGTACTGTTAATAATTACAAATCGTCCAAAAAAGAAAACACTTAATCAGATAGAGACGTAGACTCGGCGGCATTCGATCATTAACAATCAAATCTATTTCAAGACTAGACGTCGACATTTTCGAATTAATATTGCTAGAGCGTTACGTAGAATTTGACTACTAGAAATGTCAAAACTGTTAGTTAGCTACGTAAAAAGCGTCTTCTATGGGATGCTTCCAAAGTATCAATTTCTTTATGCCATTGATTATTTTGTTCGGAATAGTAATTTTGGAAGGTCCAACAGAAGAACAAAAGTAATTATTGCAGTTTATTTATTCGGAGTTTGATTTTTTAGGTAGAGTATACAACGAGATCTTAACAATAATTAAGTTTAAATGTAAAAACGTTGCAAGTATACAAATAATTGATTACGTGTAAATACTTTCTTTAGTATTAATTGATATACTAAGGTGTTTGCAAGACTAGTTAAGGTTAACTGTCAATAACAAAAATCAACTTCGTTTCAATATTATATTTAACCCAGTATGTTTTTAATTTATTGATATTTTTAATGATGTCGATATTGCGGCCGATGTATTTAGCAACATAATAGCCACAAAGTTTGTAATATAGAATTATTATAATTACGTAGCGTTTCAGCATGGAACATTTTAAATTTTAATTTGCGCGCTGTTTGATTCTTTCGTTTTCACGTGTTATTTGAAAATGTATTAAGGATTGTGCCTCATGTTAAAAGTGAAACAAAATGAAAACATGCTAATTAATGCGGACGAACTTGTTGATGTCGTATTATTATAAATTGGAAAAACATCATTATAAATCTATCAGACGCGTGACGTTCTCAAAGTTGCTTACATTGTGCACGCCAGTCATGCAAATAACAACCATGCGTAACATTATGAATCTTACTGTGTATGTAATTAAAAAAAATAAGTATTGTTGACCTTATGAAACTTAAAGGATAATCAACAATGAGTGACATCAAGATCATGAAATAAATTGCAAGCTAATGTAAACGTGTAATCCTAACTCGTAAATTATTTAAGTAAGAAAGGAAAATTAAATGAAACGCTAACGTAAGAAGAAACTTGAACATAAGATGAAACAAATCTAAGAAGAAACAAAAGAGATATTTTTGCAGACAGACAATACCTTTGTAATTTTTATTTCTGTGATTTGTAAACGTGCGATTTATAAAAACAAAGGAGCATCATATGCAGAACTGTTTGGGAAGGTGGTGTTGGGGGCTGACAACTTCATGTACTTTACGCTCGCCGAGCAGTTATTTCTGATCAACTATTACTGTAACATCCTCCTCTAGAAGAAAGAAAAGTAATACTGTACTGAAGTTGAATAAAATTATGATTGTTGAGAATTTTACCTTGCCATTATTGATGCACTTTTCTGAATTTTTGCCATTTTGAAAATTATTATCTCTAAATATATCAACAATTTAATAAATTATGCATTATCCGTTCGATTAGTTTTTCGATGTTCTTTTGACAGAAATCGGCTGGCTTGGACTCGAAGAAGTTGAGGACCCAATTCTGGAGGTCTTTTCTGCTACGATCTGCATAAAATTTGAATCACTTGAAGGGTCATTTCTCCTCTACAACCCTGTCATCTTCATTCGTTAACACACGCTCCCGGACAGACGCCAAAACCAAAGGATCAAACAGGTGCTGCACTTAAAGAGAACAATGATCTGCGTCTGGTGGGACCAAATGGTTGAGAAGGTGTTATACATTAGCCCAGTTGCATCGATGATAATAAATGAAACAAAAGAAGAGGCCTCCAGAGTTGCCTCAACTTCTTCGAATCCATTAAGCCGATTTCTGGCAAAGAGGCATCGACAAACTGGTAGAACGGTGGGAGGAGATCGTTAGCAATAGCGGATAATTCATAATTCATGAAATTGTATTTGGTGAGAATAGCGGGCAAAAGTAAATTGTAACACATTAATTACGATTCCCGTATTCAAATCAGCAAAGTAAAAAATTTAAGCACACCTGTGGTTCTACGTCTACTTGTATTGGCTATTGTTCGGCACTTAACACTGGTAACATTTCCTATATAAACAAAAATAAAATCATGTAAATTTGTTAAGCTAATTATTATTTATGATACTTTTTATCGTAGATCTATTTGCATGTTGCCATCCACATGACGCAAACAAATCACTGCTCAATCGATGCTCAATCATGCGTAATCATAAAATTATTAAATATTGGGTTGAGTAATAAGTAATAAGCGTTTAAACACCTGTCTCGTCACGATTTGCATAAAACTTAAACACGTATACTATACCATTCGAATGCTCATTTTCTCCACTACAACTTTTTCGTCTTCATTTGTTAATATGAATTGCCTTATCAACTTCAGATCTAGGCCAGCTGATTTCTGGCGATGCCCCCAAACTGGTCGAACGGTGACAGCTAGGATTTCATTCGCAATAACGAAGAATGCATAATTGATTAAATTGTTATCATATTTGTTGAGGAACAGGAATTTTGGACGAGAAATACAACAATTTGCTCACTACTTATTACTCAACCCATATATTTTTAAAACTTGAAAGTAATTTTCTCACGCAATTTAAAAAGTTGCATTACATTTATGAGCAAATAACCAAACGTCCGCAATAGTTAGTTTAACCAACCAATAACTTAATATAATAGATAAGCATTGTTTTAAACACTAAGAACCAATAAGGAATTGCCTATGAGTAATTGTTGTGGGCTAGACATGTGAAATTTGTTTCTTTACGTTGTGTAATTATATTTGTCAATGTGCCCTCTACTTTCAATGAATTCATAATATTTATGAACGTATGAATTACAAAAATGTACATCTTGATACCATGCTGCATTCGATATTTGAAATACCATAATATTTATGGAAGCACGCCGTCGACGACAACACTTTCAATTAGCCATTATAAATTGTCATTAAGTATTGGGTTCAATAATCACTAATGAGCGTTTTGTCGTCCACCTTATTGGTAATTCTACAATAAATAGAAATGAGAAAATGTGGAGTAGAGCAAATTGATGATTTATCGTCGACATTTTTCGTCCTTCTATATAGAGATGAAAAATATAGTATAAAAATATAGAATATAAAAAGATAATGGATTTCGACTGTTCCTCGTCAGATATAACAACAATTTAATCAATTATGTATTCTCCGCTATTGCTAACGATGTACTGCCAATGTTCGGCCAGTTTGTCGATGCCCCTTTGTCAGAAATCAAGTGGCCTAGATTAGAAGAAGATTAAGAGCCAATTTGGAGGTCTTTTCATTGTTGAAGGTTACGAATGTTTACAAACGAAGATGACAGGGCTGTAGAAGGGAAAATGAGCTCTTCGATGATATAACACAGTTGTTCAAATTGTATGCAGATGTTTAAACAAAACATTCTTAACCTCTCTGCCGCGGCACTTTTATGTGCCGCGACATTCTAAAAGTGTGCCGCCAAATTTATAATTTAGGTATATACGATTATCCTTTTTTGGGTGTCGTCAAATCTTGAAATCGTTAAAAGTATGCCGCAACAAAAAAGGGTTGAGAATCACTGGTTTAAACGCTCATTTCATATAAATTATCAATACATAAAACATTGTTCCTCAAATTTCAAACCAAACCTTAATTCATTTATTATATGAATATATAAAAAACGCAATAATAAAGGCTTTTATATATCAAATTAGCATATTTGTTTCAAAGCATATAATCTTACCATATTTTCTGACCTTATAAACATATATATGCGGATACACTGCTTGATTTCACATAATTAAATATTGCAATGAGGAAATTCAACACAATATGCAATTTTATTAGCATTTCCTGAAATCTTCATTTACTTTAAAACCATCTTCATACTTAAGTACAAACTTTTGAATACACAATTATTAAATCGCATATATAAACATCATAACAATGATCTTGAACTTTTGGTTAAATTCGTCCAGGAAATTAACATAAATTTCGGTAGATGGGCAAATCCAAATTCAATAAGAAGTTGATTGAACAAGTCGTGGTTATATACATCATACATGTTACTGGTACCTAATGCTTGCGGATATTCACCAAATTATTAATCGAATGCAGAATAGATGACAACTTTTTAGGTGCGGCGTATCATTCTGTGACCTTTGTATTACCATGGATCAATTAAATTTAAATATCGTATATTAGT
>JARRAA010025284.1:0-25361 GCA_030557295.1 Ecitodaemon sp. MM-2014 | reverse complement strand
ATCACTCGTTAATGGATTGGATCCTGAACGGCTCGCGCATGAAGAAAATTGGTACTGGCGATTTGGTGCAAATTCCCTGCCCATTCCGAGGGCGGTCCGAGCACGCCACTCGCGGCGGCGTTAGTTAAAACGCTTGGGCGCGTAATTCGAAAACGTTAGTTAAATTTTCGCCGCGCGTTCGGAGCGTTTGCGCGGACGTCAACAAAATATTTACGGCGCGTGTGTTTTTGAACTTTTCGCGTCGGTGTGCGCGAACCGGAAAGTTTGCGCTCGTTTTCTCAAATTGTTCTTATGCGACGAGCGAAGATTAATTGCAAAAAGTACAGTTCATTTGTGCTCGGAGCGTCTAGCCGCCGCGTCGCCCGGCGCCTCCGCTTCGAGGCGGAGGAGCGGCGCGGAGAAGTTGGACGAAAAAAGACGAGATACGCGCGCCACTTGCGAAGATGAATTGGCTTCGGTCGCGCGACGGCGTACCTCGCCCGACACCTATCTTCCACGGAGCGGCCGCCCTCCAGGAGGCGGATGTTAAACCGACCACTTTGCAAACTTAAAACATCCTTATAAAACATTACACGAAGCGCGCTCCGCTGCCCGCATTTTTTGCCGCGACAATGTCGGCGAGAGACGCGCGGCTAATTCGCCACACTCTGTAGGTAAATCGTGTTTTCGTGTTTCCCCATTTGTCGCCCTTGTCCGCGACGACGCGGCACTCTTCGATATTAGTACGTTCGCCCGGTTGTCACTCAGGACCTTTTTGCCGGACGAGCGCGACGCAATCGTCCGGTTTTCATTCGTCCCGGGAATCTCCTCGGAAGGAAAATCGGTTAGCTGCGCGCCGCTGTATGGTATTGCTGAAGACGGCAGTTTACGACTCAGCGACAGCAATTGCCTTCTACGCGTCCCTCTCGTCCGTCCGCATCGCCCGGCCGGTCGGTCATGGTCCCGGCGGAACTCTTCGGATCTCCCCGGGGAACTGCCCAGGGGCGAATCTTACCGACACGTCATAAACACGTTCAATGTTCATTCCCGTTTCGGAATAAAAGCTCGACGCGCACGACTCGCTGCGTAACCGTCGATTGGGTATGGAACTCGCAGCCAGGCATGCCTCGAGCGTCCGAGTCTCGCCGAACATTCGGTATATCGTCGGGTGTTGTATTGAGGTGATGTTGTCATCCCGATTGCTTGTTCCTGCTGACTGCAGCCTTGGCACGAAAATGTCAGCTCCTCCGACCCCTCGCAAGCGCCTCGCAACAACCTCCCGCATCTTCCGCCTCTTCCAAGCCTGCCTTCGCTCCTCATGCACTGAAAGGTTGAGACTTTGGACACGTGGCATTTACCATCATCGGATTATTGAAATTTATCGCCGCAGGTGAAGCGGGTTTATGTTTATGATCGCCGTCGCCGGCTTTCAATTCGCGCAAAAACCTGCCAGCCATTTTTATGAGCTCCTTTATGAAGCGCGCATCGGGCGACGCCGGGAAACATCACGACATCAATTCCGAGCGCTTCTTTCTAACGCGCCGGCAAAAACTCTCGTCCGCCCGAGATGACCAGGGACCAGCGAACGGGCAGATTCCGAGGAGATATTAGTTTTTATCGCCGGCTGAATCCCGAGATGTGTTGAATGCGCAATAATCGTTCGCTTTAATGACGCTCATCAGCAGACGCGCGATGTTCTCGACCGCCATTGTGTCCAAATAGGATTTGAAGGAGTGATAAGCGGTGATCATCTTAATTATTTTAATTGCGCCACTTCAGGCGCCTCTAAAATGCGTTCGATCCGCGAAATTCGGTCGGAATTCTTTATCGTTCGCTACCGATTCAATTTATTTCATCCTTGAAACGTTACAGGATGAATCGCCCCGACGCGTTGGTATTTTACAAACGCACCTAGTTCACTCTTTGTTTATTTCCCTTGTTCTTCGTTCCTTACTTCTGCTTTCTTGTTGCTCGCATTCGCACCTCTCGCGGCCGCGCGGCGGTTCGGCTTGCGGCTCATTCTTCATTCCGCGTCTCGCAGCCGCTCTTCCGGATGCCCCAGTTCGGACATGAATTATTTATCAACGTAATTTTTAGCAGTAAATCACACGGAACGACCGCCTCCGTCGCCTCGTAACTCTTTTCGCCCGCCCCTACAACTAAAATTTATAATTTCTGCGCCAAGCTGATCGCTAAACGTTCTCATCATTTCAGGTGGATATTATTTGTTCGAAAGGAAGAAACACAATCACCACATAGTGGTCCTGAACACGAACCTGATGAAGAGGAGCGAGAAAGACGAGGACGCGAGGAAGCAGTGGGAATGGCTGGAGATGGCGCTGCAGAAGTGCAAGCTGAACAGAGGAACCGTAAGTCCTTTTATTTCTTTAGCGTTTATGAAGTTATCAAGGCGCGTAAAACGTGCTTTTCTATATCTCGAAAACGCGGTAAACGTCCCCATAAATAATTGCGGGCTTCGGCGCGTTTTTCCGACGGCGCGCGTTTCGGGTGCGAGCTAATAATTTTATGATCAGTAAAATTTATGGGGCTGCGAGGCCAAGCTAACGTATTTACCTTCATGGTTTATTAAATGGCCGCAATCGCCAGCGTTTATTTAAGGCGTGAGCGAAACGCGAGCAAAAACAACTCAGCAGCTTGCATAAATTTGGCGCTCGTCTGTTCCTACAACCTCATCTTCTGGCGAAAATGTTCATGCAAATTAAGCGAAGCGCCGAATTAAAAGCGTTGGCAAAAAGTTGCGCGGCGCGGGTCTATTATATTTGTGTACATTTTAATATTTTCCGATTTGTTCGGGCGGAAAATAGGAAATGCCGGAATACTTTGACGTCCTGTCTAAACTCGGCGCGCGCGATCGAATCGCGAAGTTTACGTAAACGCTGCTGATTCGCCAAAATGCAAAGTACAAGCTCGACTGAAAACAAAACCGCGCGCGCGCGCGCTCCCGCCAGCGGTGAATATAAAACAATGCAAAACATGGCGATCGCATTACTATCGTTAGTCTGTTCGGAGCGCAGCATTTTCGCTCGTCTATTTGCACTGCCACTTGCATATCCGAATGCGAACGTCGATCGGTCGTGGGGCAATGAGAAAAACGAAGGATGCCCGTTGCGGAGGCGCCGGGCATCCATCAAAGTACCCGCGCGCGATATTGTTTAGTGCAGGTACAACGCACCCGCATGCTGAGTTGTGCCCCTGCGAGACTTCAAACTCGTTAATTTTAATTCGGGCGTTGTGTTCAGCATTCGCTAATTGGACGAGGCACGTTTGAATATTCGGCATTCGCGTGCCGTTACATATTTTTGTTTCTCTTTTTTTCTCGACAGGCGGTTTCGTTTCGTTGGAAGGTTAAAGCGTCTTCGAATCCAATATAAAGTTCCGAAATTCTTCGCATCACATTTATTCTATCCATGCATATATCAATTTGTGTCACGCCCGCTTTGACTCGTCCCGGCGCTCCCTGCTCGTCGGACAGGGCCGTACGTCTTGCCGGAGGAACGTGTTCATCTTGCTCATCTCGCCGTCTACGTGCGCACTTTTTCAACGACTGCGCGCCGTTTGCGTGAGCGCGTCAAATTCGCAAAAATGCTCGACGTCATCCCGGCGAGATATGCGTGTCTCCTTTCGACCGGCGCGCAACATCTCAAACTCGCAACTTACTATTATACTTGTTGAATATTTTTAACTTCTTTTGCCCCGGCCGAAAACGGCAAACCCGGCACAAAAAAAAGAAACGCCTAGGAAACGAGCGGGACGCGGTTGAACCTTAAAAGTAGACCGCTTTGCCTACGCCGTGAGCAATTGGTCGCAGACATTTGCAGACGTGAATGTGCCACGCGCGTGCAGAAGGCATTTTACGACCCGCAGGTGTTTTTGTTTAGTAAATATTTAAAGATTCCGCGCTTCCCGCGCCCTCGCATCCGACGCGCTTGTTCGCAGCGCGCGCGCGCATTTTCCATTTCGCCTCGAGGCGAAAAGTTATACGTGTGATTTCGGCCAAAAGTGTGTAAAATTGCGAACTGTAGACTGCCGCTCGGCTGCGACCTGTAACAAAAAGCCATCAATCTTTCGCCCGCCTCGTTCGAGTTCCGTTCCGTTCGCTTCGGTTTCGTTTGCACTCCGACGCGGCGCGTTTCCTATGCGCTCGCCAATGTATTTTCATTTTCTTGCCGGCGACCTTCTTGCGCATTTTGATTTTCCTGCGTTTTGTTTGCCCCGAGCAAACGGCGCGCTACACACGGATTAGTCGGGGCAGTGCGGAAATTGCGAAAAAATGCTATACAAAAGAAACACTGAAAAAAAATGCACACGCAGAATGGAATAAAAAAGAAAGCACGCCTCGAGTCACGTCCGAAAAAAAAAACGCGTTATTAATGTTATTTATTTCCGATGCGGGCAAAAAACCGTAATCAATATTCTACGAAATTGATTTTACTATTTTATAACAACGGCCCGGAGCGTTGTCGCGTTAACCCCGAGAGACCGTGATCGCTAATGAAATTTTCGTGAAAATTCAATTAAGTAAATTGCTCAATTGATCCCCTTGAATGTTCGAACCAATCAACATCAAACTCAAGCAAAACTAGATTACACCAGGCGGCGCCAAACGCCGGACTGGACTAGATCAGACTTAATTTTACATTATCCCGGTTAACAATCGCGTCGGACAATGGCCACGATATGTTTCCACCTCGAGCGAACGACATTCGCGCCGTCAAATTGGGAACGCCAAGTTCGTGGAGATTCAGTTAGCGGATCTGGACGCACAATATAAAAGGAAATCGGAATGGCCGCGGTCGGGGCGGACCGCCAGCGCCAAATTGGCACCTTTCAGCCAGTATTTCACGGGGTGCTGATTGGCTTTATGTTTACCGCATGCAGCTACCGCGATGTCGAGAAACAATAGGCTCGGCGTGGTGAATAATACTCTGAAATAACATCCTTTTACGATGTTTAACATTGCGACGCGCGCGTTGCCATAAACATCCCACTATCTGATGGCTGCGCTCGCGTAGAAACGCTACTTCCTGCAGTTGCATCCGCGCTCTGCGTTTCGATGCGGCCCAAAGTCAAAATTGGAACCGCGCTCCTGGAGTCGGTGAGCAGTAAAGACCAAATAAACAGGGATCTCTTGCAACAGCGACGTTGGCGAAGAATTAAGGAAATAAAAGTGAAGCGAGTGCGTCTGCAAAACGGCGGAGACAGTAAAACGGAACAAGAGTAAAATGCAAAATGTAGAATGATTCGAATTGACTGATGGCAACCTGGAAACGCAAACGGTTCGAAATGCACGAAAACAGCGCGACCGAAACTTCATATAAACCTAAACGTGAACTCCGAAATGATTCTTGTTCAGTGTTTCATTCGAGTGTTTGCGTTAGAGCTTTATTGCGAAAACGTTTCGGGCAGTTCTCGGGTGTTTATACACTACCGCATGCTCCATGATGTACTTTTAAATACCGAGGGAGTTTCTTTGAAAAGCAATTTCGTCGGACGATATCAATAACAGTTTGGTAATCGAATTGAATTTCAATCGCTTCTTAGTTTCTTCGTGCCCGCGAGCGCCTCGTAGTTATATTCGCAATTACAATCTGCAGCAACTACTCCTGCAAGTGCCTTCCTCTCGACGCAGGAGAGTCGGCTGCAACCGGGAAGCCGGGCGAACTCTGCCCCGTCGATGGCACGCCAATCCGCAAATTGCTCACCGCGAATAAATGTCCAAAACAATATCCCAACATTAAATTGGCAATTTGCTGAAACTGTGATCTAAAATTGATTCAATCCCATCCGGAGCGAGCCAAAGCGAAACCGCGCGCTAAGATCGGTTCGTCTTTGTTAGTCCCAAGTGTCTGGAAACGTCTTAGGAGTAATTGCTAATAAGCATCATGCATTGCCGTCAGTGGAATGGCGAATTCCGCGCAGCGGAGCCTCTGGGCAAGCGCAGGAAGTAGCTTCGGGCGCTTCGAAATTAATTAATTTAAAAAAGTAATATTTTATTACCCGCCGGGGACGAGAGCGGTGATATTAGCACTTTTTGTCATGAAAATAAATGCGGAAAATTAGCCAACTCACAATAAAACGCAATGATGTAAAACACCTTCGGGGATAATTAATAGCTGCACGATATCACCGCGGCGCGGCGCCTCGCGCTTGTAATTAACGAAAATTTCATTAACTCGCGCTGCGGCTTCGAGTGCCGGCTTAATTTTCACCGAGCGGCGCAGGCGCGTTCGCGGACACATCGCTCGATGACACGCCACGAATTTGCATGAATTATGAAAGCCGTAATGCAATACAACTAAATGACACCCGGTCGAAGCTGGTTGTCGAAAATTGCGTCGCCCAGCGGCAATTAATTGATATCTATGCGTAAAACCAGAGCGCGCGATTCCCTCGCGCATCGTCGAGAACACGTTCGCTGATTGAATTGATCATATTATTAATAATCACGCGGTAACGTCCAATTAATTAGTGCCGTCGCGAGAGCGTTTGAAAGTTTTCGCCGTGCTGATGGTTTAATTTACTTAGCCGAGTTATGATGCTTTTTATTTTGTTCCTAATGTACGAAAGCTTTCATCCTTTTAGCATGCGAAGAAATTTACGATAATTTCCCGCCCTCCCGGCTCATTTTTCATCCGACGCCCCGAACCGCTAAGCCCCCCTTGAGGTCAAGCATCCGTGACGTCGCCCCGGAGAATATTTGCGAGAGGATTTGCCGGCGAGCGCGTCCTCTCCTCGGAGAGTTTAAAGTTGTATGTAAATAAGAAGTGGGCGGCCAAGAATAGCGATCGAACGGCGGCGCCTCCGGATATTGCCTGCCAAACAGACGGAGTTTTCGAATATTAGCGAAGGGCCCGGGGTGTATTACCGATTTCGCGATCCGCGTCCGTCGGGGAGGCCGCTCGGGCCCGGTGCAGTTGAAACGTAATAGCGAGCCGAAGTCTGCGCCGCTCTTCATTACGGGTCAACCGCGTCGGCACCGGCTGACCCTTCGCGATGGGACTCCCGACTCGCCCCCGAACGCCACTATACTAAGTCATCCCTTGTCACCCTGGCCCCGCAGTCGTTGTCCTCGCGACGGCGCCTCTTCTCTCCGGCTTCCTTCCACTCTCGGCCCCCGCGCGTCTGGCAAATGAGCGCGTGGGTTCGCCTGAATTTATTACTTCATATCCCACTGCAATGAACCTAATGCTCAACAGTGCTGTTATCTCTGTGACGTCGCGACGCTCCGGCGATCTTTCAGCGTTCGGCAATCTCGATCTTCTCGCGCGGCGCCGGCGAATCGAAAAAATAAATTGCCCGCTCGGGCGTGCGAACTTTTTCGCCGATCTTGTTTTTTCGCCGCGCCGACCGCGGCCGGTATTTAGCTAGATAAGCGAGCAGAGCGCGAATTTACGATTCGAATAAAAATGAAACAAAACGCGGAAGCGGTTAAGTGCCCGACCCTCGAGGCCGATGTGTCCAATATACACACCATTAGATCAAAGCTTCAGCTTCGGCGCCCGGGTGTTTGTTCTGCCCCGCCTCCTCTCCCGGACCTCGTCGAAGAGCACTTATCGCCTATCTGACTTGTGCCGCGAGTCGCGCGCTTCTTTTTTCGGCTGTTATCTTTGCGCGGGCAGGACGTGCGGACGTTTATGTTTATCCGAGCGGCGGAGGCAAAAAACGACAATCGAGACTTAGACGTTTTGCCGGGTTTAATGCGTCGAGCGGCGCGCGGATGCGAGTAATAAGCGGGCGGCACAAGTAGGTATAACGCGGGATACTTACTTTTCACTTAGGCAGTGCCTTAAATGTTTTAGCAACCGCCACAGCGTGCCACCGGCGGCAAGTTTCGAACTGCATGAAATAGCGTATAATCTTTTAAACCGTCCGAACGTGCCGGTTCCCAGCATTGCACGATCATACCCGGTCGTTGGGACATTTATTACATTAACAACAACATTCGCCACCGGCCGACAACGACGTACAATTCCACAGTGATTGAAGGGTTAAATTGTTGCATTTCGAGCTGTGCTAACGACCCCAGTGGCTTCGGAATCTTCCAGTCATTGTTTGGCGGTTCCTCGACCGTACGTGTTCGTTCTGAAAACGTAAAAGGTGGCGCTCTGGACGCGCGAACAATTCGCGTTTATCTTCATCAATATCTTCGCCCCTGCTACGCAGTGTCGCTGGGGTCGATCGATCCGCGCACTATCCAACACTATCAGCGTCCCTTTGCACTTTTAGCGACGGCGCGCTGCTCTCCCCAGGATACCGACGGGTCGATTCATCTTGACGAGCCGTATTCGGAGTGCTCTCAGGACGTGCTTTTTTTTGCACCTTCGCATGCATTTTAAACCCTGTCGAAATCATTACGTATCTGCGAACGAGGAGCGAGTGTCAAGGCCGGAGAAGCAAAGATAACACGACCTTAAGTTATGATTCGCGCAATAAGAAGAATATCACGGAAATTGCGCACAAAGAGGAAGAAAATAAAACGAGCGGAGATAAGGCCCAACAAAGCGGGATAATAACAGTAAGACGATGAAAGTGGCGAAATTACCACGTGATTTTATTTCCACTGCGTTTCGTCCCAAATAATAACAAAAAAAGTGCGCGCGAAACAAAAAAATATTGTACTTTCGCGCGTGCCTTCTCTTTGTTTCGCTTTTCACTTCTTATCGCGCCGTTACAGCGGTTATTTGAGAGTCCTGCATATTCTATTTACATTTTATTTCGCCGCGCGGATTTTTCCCGCCTTTGTTCTCTATCGGCGCCGTCGCGCGGCCACAATAGATCCATTTAGTTGCATTAATGCGAAATGTATGTATCGCGCGAATTGTTATCGCCGACCGGAAGTGCTTCGCTCCTGCGTGCATAGAAAAAGACGCCGCGAACGCGTCGCGGCGGATGGCGAGGCGCCGCCGTTGTTCCGGCCGCGTTTTAGGATGATTTCGTTAGCGGCGAGCGGGCGCCTCTTTAAAAGTCGATCGTAAAAAATAATGCGCGCGCCTTGTAAAACAAGAAAGCACGAGGAGTGCGGTCGGAAAAAAACAGGACGTCAAGCATGGCAAAGAGAACAAAAGCACCGCGCGCGCGTTTTTTCGAGGGAAACTAGGAACGTCTCGCGGAGAGGAAGCAGGACGAGGTGGATGAGTGAAATTCTTTGTTTACCGCTCATAAATAATTGATAAGTAATGATTGGCGACGATCAAAGTGTCATATTAGCGCTCATCGATTCAATTACGATCGCGAGACGTGACGACCCCCCGTACCGTGGCCCTCTTAATTGAATGGAAAACAAGGCGTGATAAATATGATGCGACCCAGCGTCTTCCCACCCTCCGCACGCTACGCGAGGGCGGGAAAATGAAAGGACCGACGTCAGGAGCCATCCGTCGTTAGAAATAATCAAGATAAATGATTCCCGGGCTCTTCACGCCTTTCGGATCCGGCCGGGCGCTTAAAATTAAACCGAAAGCAATTCCGATCGCGTGTATTGTGTTTGTCCAATATGATTTTATTAAATTTCGCTGCGCTCGAACGTCGCCATAAATTTCCCGACCGCGCAATATCGAATTCGACGCTGAGACAATTGCGAAGGAGATTGCGCGATAAAATCCAAATGAATTTGAATGAAATCCCGGCGGTTTCCAGTTGTCGACGGGCCGCCCCCGTCGGAAGGATATGCATATATTTATATTAGCCCGGAGTCTGGTCGGGCGCGGCGGATGGCGGAAGACAAACACTACAAATTGCTCGGCGCGAACGTACCGCACGACGAGACGTGCCGTTTCGTTCGTTCGTTTGGCGCATTTGTTGTCCGCTTAGCGCAACGAGCGGGGGGCGGTGCGCAAACAGAGCGAATTTAGCAAATGCGACGTGCAAACGCCGCCCCTCTGTTCTGGCGGTGGAAACGAAAAAAGCACTTGAATCATGCGAAATTTCTTTCATTTCTCGCCGTCGCCATCAACGTAAACGCAAACAGACGAAACGGATAACAACAAATTACTATCTATTTCGGCGCATCGCATTCTAAGTTAATTTAATTAAAGCCCGCACCTCCGCTTTAATTATAATTTTAAATTGGCGCTCGTTTGGATGCGCAAGCTCGGCGATTTGATTTCGCTCGGCGGGAATTGATTGCAGTTGAATGCTCGGATCCTAAGCGTCTATTAATATCCTCGAACTTTTTAATGGGATTTGTATGACTGTTCGTTTGCGTTTCGGGCATAGGGCGGACGTTTGTTGTAAACTTTTCGATGACCATTGTGTCGTTCGCCGGCGTCGGGAATGCGCGCGCTCGGATTGCGCAGTGTTCTCGACGTTTAGCCCTCGCTTTCGACAGTGCCCGCACGCACCTGCCCTCAAACGGCGTCGGTTTTGGTCTTCTTTTGTCGGCGGGCACTAATGGTCGCACGTAACTAAGGAGATCGAAAGAGGAACATGGCCAACATGAGCAACATGAAATTCATGAAGCCTTTAAAGGCCCCGGATGCCGGGACGCCGGGATGGGAAAATAAGGGATCGATAGCCGCGCGCGCTTCCATTACACTTTTACTAGTTGGCTTGTTGGAAGGCGGCGCTGATAATGCCGGCGCCCATGCGATGCAATTTAGGCAACTGATAGCGGCCGGCAACATGACTCGGAGTTAAAGACGGCAGCGAAAGAAGCGAAACAGCGAGTCGGGGTGTAATTGCTGGATCGGGGCCAAGGGAAAAAGGAAAATTTCGCGAAGGTCTAGACGGAGGGTAGAAAAACTCGCTAATCACTTGCCACATCACCCGACGCCTCCCTGCCTTCGCGTTGCCACCGCCGCGCCGTTTTCAGTCAGACAACATAAATTTCGAGCGTATTATTCATAAATTCCGCCCGAAAAGCAGAATAAATAATTGCGCATGACAAATGTCCGAGCTCAAAATAAACGCGCGTTTTCGGCGAACCAGTAATTTACGCCGCCGACACCTCTCTGCACCTTGTCGGGAAGCTTTGCCGTCGCGTTGCATTGACAACACGTCCGACGCAAAAATAAAACGCAGATGTGCAAGCCGGTGAATTATATTGTACAAATTTCAGCGCTCGGCAAAAAAAAGGCACATACATTACTTTGGCAAACAAAAACATGCCGAGCACGTATTTTATGTTTTTAGAACAAATCGTCCCAATACCAAATCGCTCCAATCGCTTCCAAGTTTTTTCCGAACGCAAACGAATGTTTCGGCAATAAATCACCGCATTTTCATATGACAAACGCTCGCGCGCAGCGCGCCGAATAACGCGTCGCGCATTTAAATTTATAATTTTTATTCGCCAATTGCAGATTTATATTCTATCACAATTCATGCTTACGCCCGACAGGCGGGAAAAGCTGCTCGACTTCTTTTTCTATTCGCGCGATGCCTAGCGACGGTGTTTAGACTCATCCATTATTCAAATTTTTCGGAAAGCGTTCTGGGGCAAACAGCGGAAAACAGATTCGAGCAATATCAATAACCATTGATCGGGGCGCGCGCGTTGGCCAAGACGAAAGCAGAAAAACAAAGCGATTGGTGGAACGTTTTGCGCGCTGCTTACGTAAAAATGTAATCTGCCCATCTTAATTAATCGATAATCGAATTCGTTCGGGAAATTAGATATTGGCGTTCGCGCATAATTCGATTACCGGCCACGAAATGTGCCGCAAGACGCGCGCCCGAAGTTAATTAAATTATTTTCGTAGACGAAGAAAGAAAGACCAAACGATGATTGATAGTCGTGTTTACACTCACAATTTTAATTATTGATAAATATCAACAATATCGAAATATCACGCCACGCCTGATTGATTAGATGTCAGGTCGGGGATGGGGGCGTTATTACAAAAGGGCGCGAAACGAAATTGGACGATTATCGATTGCTCCTTGGCCCGCGTCTTCGAAGCGCTATTAACACAAATTACTATTTTATTACGGCGGCGTCATAATGTTTACGAACGCGTATATTACGGTGCGAAACGTTTCGCTAAGCAACGCGATTCGCGATTTTATTTCTCTCGCCTTGTGATAATCGGATGATAAGTGCGGGAATATGAAATTTTCGAAAGTCACGTACTCGATTTAGAAACTTTCTTAGACGGCCACTTAGCGATTAGCACTTTTTGCCGCCGAGGGCGCACAAAGCCGCGGCGAACACACTCGACGATATGAATAGCGAATTCTGATTATTCGGGCGCTTAGAAAAATTTTACGACTTAAAGCCGTTGTAATTTCCTCACGGGCCGGCGGTAATCTTTGGCACTTTCTGCGCGCGAAAGGAAGGTTTCGTCGGCGCGATATCCTTGATTTCCTTTCGGCTATTTCGGGCGCGCTAGGATTTTCTATGATCCGCGCGGCCATTTGTAAAACTGGCATGCCCGACGCCGTGCATTATGAGCGGCACATTCGGAACGAAATCAAATTTCAATATCAATGACTCCATTATGCAATTTTCGCGCAAAGCATCTTTGAGGCCGCGTACGTGTCGACCGGATTAAGCGCGCGCGCGCGAAGGGCGACGAGAGGCGAGAAAATCACATTTACATTTTACTTTTTGTCATTTTCGTGCCGTCCGCTTTCGAATTCGACTCCGACCGTTTGGACTACCTGACGCTAGTTCTCGCCGGAGCTTCTCGTTTCGCCTTTAGACGCTTCCCGTGTATGTGTCCCGATACAAAATGACGCGCTCAATTATTTATACGATGCTCGCAGTTTTACATGCACGTGCATTTTCGCTCGTCCGAAATATGTGCTAATCAACTGTTTTCAGTGCGCCAACAGCCATTAGCGCTTATCCCTAAATTATGTTTGCGCTCGTTGCAGGTTTACCTGGTTGGACACATGCCACCCGGGTCGGACGAGCGCACCCGAGGCGGCAACCACCATGCGCATTACGCGTACACCGATCATCACAACAAGAAATATTTGGAAGTCGTGAGGAAGTACGCCGACATAATAGTCGGACAGTTCTTCGGACATCTGCACTCGGACTCCTTTCGAGTGATCTACAACGACACCGGTAAGTTCGCGCGCCCGCGCGGTCCTCTTAGGTGTTCGCCCGCGTAGTTTATATAAGCGGGATCCGGACTCGGGCGCGAGCCGTGCACATAATTGTCCGGTTATCGAATAAACTATGCTCGGGGACGCAAACTGCCGCCGTTTGTGTTCGCAGCAAGTTTAAGTATCAATTAAGTCCGCCGCCTGGCTCGACAAGCTCGGCCTAGAAATTAAGCGAGGACGAGGCCAAGTTGGAGTCGTTCTTGGTCGAGCCCCGCAAGAACCAGGCGGCCGGATGGCGGTCTGCAAGGGCCGAGGGTGTGGACTAACTGTATTAGCACAAAGTCAGTAACTACGACTAACTACATTTATGTTATACTTAAACGCCCTCTCCTAGTTGACCCGACACGCGTTATTCGAAACCAGTGAATATAAATTGCGAAAACCTAAAAATTAGAACGTTCTGATGGCGGAAATCGAAATGAACGACGAGAGAAGATTAAGACTCGATTTAAAACGACGCCTACGCTCGTCCAACTTTTCTCCGCGGCGCCGGAACCTCGCCGATTATGTCCTGCTCCCCGCCCGTCCCGTCGAGATATCAGTGATTCAGTGCCATTTTATCTGCGAATCAAAAACGCGAAGATTTCCGCAACTTCCAACGGCCCCAACCACCATCTAAGATACGCCGCGCAATTCAAACGATTGTTATGAGAGTGTTTTGTCCCCTTTGTCTTTAACGGCGAAAATATGTTTCCGCATTGTTACAGTTGAAAAAGTTGAATTCCCAACTTAATAAGCCTCATTAGGCGATGGCGAAAGTTAGGCAGTTGCGCGCGTCCAATTTGCGGATTAGATTTGCGCCTCGACCGCACGCCTCTCGGTGATTGCGTTCGCGCGCGCGAAGGATGGCAAAGTGAATCCGCAAGCAATTACATTGAACCATTGCCGCCCATTATTTCGGTCCACTTTTAAATTAGCCGTCCTCGGGCGGCAACCCTCCGAATCGGCGGTTATTTTTCATCGGTTAACGCCGAAAGCTCCGCATTTTTTCACGCCCTTTCTGCAATTTCCTTTTGCCATTTCTACGCCTTGCTATTTCGAGCCCGGAATTACCCACTAAGACCCAGGAATTACCCGAGAACATCAGTTAAGTTTTGAGCGGGGCCCGAGCGCACCTTCGCAGCAGCGAAAAGATATCGCTCGTGCGGAAAGTCGCGCGCATTTCAATTTCAAAACCGCGAATATTTTCATTAGCATTTCATACTTTTGAATTACGCCTTCGGTGACACGTGCAGGGCTGAAAGATTCATTCATAGCGTGCGCCACAATCATATCAGCATATTTCGGGTGCACGCTGGCTGCGGAATAGTATCACTTCCAGCATATTGATACTTCCCTTTGAGCGTCGGATGAATCGGTCCCTTTTCGGTATCTTTCATGCGCGCTCGTGCTTTCATGGCCCGCCGCGGCATGGGTAGCGTCAGTTTTTTGCCGCCGCCCCCGTGTCCTGTCGGTCGCGCGCCTCGGTTTTCCATATGTATTAGGTTTTAACTCAGAATGACCCTTCGTCGAAAGATATTCCGAGGATCAAGTTTTTATACAGCATAAACATATGAAACTCATGCGTCCTTTCGCTGGAAATATTTTATCAGCGCAGAACACGGACATAAACATTCGACATCTATAAAATGTTTGTTCGCACGGGTGGAAATAATAAAATTGTATTTTTATTTCAGGACGACCCGTTTCCTGGGCAATGCTGGCGCCTTCGGTTACGCCGCGCCGAACCGCCGACGGGGCGAACAACCCCGGATTAAGGCTCTACAAATTCGACAAGGATACCGGTCAAGTAGGCATCGCGCAAACTATTGCGAAATTATAATTAGTTTATTTCGATCATGGCGAAACCGTCGGCGCTGATATTTCACTCGCAAAAGTTAAGCGCAACTTGCGAGGCGCTTGGGAATCGCTTCGAAAGTTGCGGCGCTCAAAAAGTACACAGTTTTAACGTCACATTCCAGCGCGAGCGAGCGCACATAAACTAACGAATAACTGCAGACGCTCCATTCATTAGGGAACAATATTCGACGGCGGACTGAACTTAAATTGCATCGAAAGTTTCCATCCCGTCGCGGGAGTAAAGATATCAATTACATGCGAGAGCAATTTAATTATGAAGCGTCCGTGGCAGAAAACGCGCTGAAATTTATTAAAATTAATAGGACGCGCCAAGTTGGCGGCATTAATCTATTGTTGATGACACTTGCAGGTGCTGGACTACACTCAATATTATTTGGATTTGGGGCGCGCGAACAAGCATCCGGAGCGATCCTTGGAATGGGAGGTCGAGTACAACTTCAGTTCGTATTATGGCCTATCGAACATCTCGCCGTTGTCGCTGCACACGCTCGCCGACAAATTAACACAATCCAGCACTAATGAGAAACCCAGCTTTAATAAGTAAGTAGTCGCCCCTGCCGCCGACGACGCGCCCCAAAACTTCAAGCGCGTAATTAAATACGCATGCTCATCGTCGCACCTCGGCGAATTAATGCGGGACACGCGCGCGCATCTCCGCGCGCGCTGGCCAGCCTAAGCAACTTATTTCGTTAGCGAAGATTCGCCGTCCCGAAATATGGAGAAAAATACGGGAAGTCGAAATCTCCTCGCGCAAATTGCGACCTGCACGAACGTCAAATTGAATCACATCCACTCGATATCAAGCCAGAACTCCGAATTTCAGGATTCCAACAATTTTCCCATCTAGCGCATCCTGCGCGACACGTCCAAGGACAAGTCTCCGTAAATCATGCGACTGCAGGCAGGATATCGTCAGTTCACGCTAGATTTTTCCACCCGCGTGCCCGACGATTTCGTATGCTTTCATTCGTTCCGATCACCTCGCGCAGGATTTTCACGTGCGCTCCTCTTATTTGCAGATACTATAAGGCGAACAGCGTGCGGATGTACAGCGGCGCGTCCTCGGCCTGCGACAACTGCGCTCACACACATTACTGCGCAATCACCCGAGTGGATTACGAAGAATACGAACAATGCGTGAAAACCGCGGCCAGCGCTCTGGCATCCTCATCCTTGGGACACAAGAATGTCCACTATGCGGTAGTCCTGCTCGCGAGTCTTGCCATGAGCATACTTCGCACGATCTCTAATCAAATGTGATAAACTATGATAAACTATGCGTAATTCTCAGTATAAAAGCTACTTGTAAGAGAAACAGAAAACAAATGTTATTGAAAGTAAAACGTAAATGGAAGTGTTTATGATAGTGCCACGAAATTAGCGAGAATTTATTTATGAATGTTATTTAGTTGACCTCGTCTGGGGAGGATTTCAAACTATATGCTGACTTGTAATTTATTACGAAACATTATTATTGTGATTATCCACGCGCATAATCGATGTTTGATTGTTTGTATATTATGTTTACGACTGCATTTGATAAACATTGCATTTTGTAAGGTGCGCGTACTTTTGTAAGCCCGAGAGAAAATTGATATTGGAATTGCTAAGAGTATTTGTGACAAAATTCGATACTGTAGCGTAATCACTAACTCATAGCAATGGTATACATGCAGTATTGGTGTAAAATATTTTTATATTTTATAAAATATTATCTAAATGTACATATTAGCTTTAAGTGACGACAAAAAAATGCTAGAAAAAGTCGCTTCGAGCGAAAAGATTTAAAATGACAAATTGAGATTTGTATATGATAATTTATAATTAGACTACGATACTAGCCTGAAACGAACAAGGAAGCTAGACATTACGATAATGATGACAACAAATAGTAAAACAAACTAAACGCGAAGGTGTCGGGAGGGATTTGTTGAAATATAGCTTTTTATGTGGAGAAAACAAATTGAATATTTATTAAAGCAAACTCAATGTACATACGAGCACTGTGGGAAAAAAAAGAATCCTGCCATCCTGCCGGGAGTAAGGATTTAGTGTCTATTTATGAAAAATCACTCAAAGTGCGCTTCCTGTCAAGCGAATCTTAATCGCGAATGAAACGTGCTAATTGTGCTTGGCAGGAAAGCACTTGGAATGATTGTGGTTGTGGATCGATTATAATTCTGTGTATTTTTATATTATTTAAAGTTCGAATTCATTCAACAAATGAAACGTGTAGACTTGCAATTAAACCACTTGGAGCTCGTTAAGCGCGCACTCATTCGCGCACGTGACGAGCGTATGTGAATGAATGACAAATGACCAAACTGTTCGCTATAAAACAAAGGTTTATAAGAATCTGTAATGTAAAAGTACTTAACTAACAGTAAATGTAACTTACGTCCTGTTTTCCGTTTCCGTTTGATGTTCGAATGCCAAAACGTGTAATGTGGTTTCGGTTTATAACCAACTGTTAGTAATCCTGCAGATATGAGTTATTTGTGCTGATTATTAAATAAAGTCAAAGCTAAAGCAAGTATTCTTCTTGCGTCGTGATTACATCGTGTATATACACTTACCTTGTAGACTTAAATTGTATATAATACGTTGTGGAACATCTACAGATCGAACCCACGCACGAGTAACATTTTTAAACATGTAATAATGTTTCTTGGAATGTACAGTAATAATAACGGTCCCGGAGGTGCCGACAAAAGGAAGTTCCCCGAATCCGCCCCCGCTTTGGGAAATGAGTAAAGTAAATATCTCACCGGTGTACTTTCCTCTGGAGAGCAAAGTCTCGTTTCCACAATTTAATTTAATTCGGGATTAGATTATTATTCTTTAGAAAGTTACGATAACACGGATTTTGATGGACGCACTAAACGTACTAGGAGACAGTATATGATATAGAAGAGTCCTCATCCCATGTTAAAAAACGGGAAAACTGCTGCCTTAGAGATGGCGCGAAGAAGCTGCTCGATTAATATCACCGTTGGTTGAATTTCCGTCGAAAGTGAGTCAAAATGGTGTCCAAAATGGATTTGTTAATTTTGGAGCTTGTCATAAACTTAATTATTGTTACTCCATTACATAGTTGTAGAGCTGTTCTTCTCATTTTACTAATAGACATCGTGGAATTTTTATCGGAAGTGTACTCGTTTTTCACATTTGCCTCGTAACTGTTATAGAGTGCATCGATCATTTAGCTAATGTCAGGCCATACCTCCTTGAACTTCTTGTGATCCTATTACGAAAATGCAATCTCTAGCACCCCTTCACCGCTTAAATAGCTTCATGCCACACCTCCTCGCACTTGCTGTGATCCTAATACAAATGCAATTCGATCACCACTTATTTCGCTAAATTCATTGACCGCGCTCAATTTGATTTTTCAATTCTAATATGATTCATCCTCGAATTGCCTCCAAAATTGCCAGTTTGTGAACCTTTCCAATACATGCCTTGCAAAATCGGCAACACATTTTACAACACACATTTTAGAGAATGTATGATCGCGATTTTAACTTTCTTTCGTAGCAGAAGAGTTGGTCTGCAAATTTCGGTATAAGTTGTCCTCGAATTTCTACAGGAAGTGGGTCAAAATTGCTTCCAAATTTTCCAATTTACGAACTTTTCCAAACCAGACTAAGAAGACACTAACGCCGCGCCAAAAATTCAAATCTTCCGAATTCGACGTACCAAACGATGGAAAATGTTGATACAAAGGGAACAAGTACTCGTGAAGAGGTGCCGGAATTTTATCATCGCCGCTTTTATGGGATATACACTAGAAATGCTTATTTCTGGAGTCTTTCCTTATTGGGGCAGTATTTTCTGTCCATTTTCATGACATTCATGGAGTTATATTTGTTTAGGGAAAAGTTAGTATATGAGAAGTCGTTTTTTGTTGATTGATTGACATTTTAGTTTGGTTCCTAAAACATTTTCATTTCTGACTTCAATGCGGCAAATGAAGAACGCAGTAGAAGGATAATACATCTTCTGTTTTCTGTATTACTTTAGACTTATAAATAGTTAAATACACTATAAGTTATTTGTAATATGAAATGCGAATCATTACATAATTCAAGATGTAGGTTTAATATAGGCAACCCACTATACATATTAATTTTTGTTTTATATTGTCAGTGAAGTACTAAGTTTGAACGCTTAAATAGCCATAAATATTTTTAAGCTAAATTCGGTAATATTACCTCTATAACATTTTTGCATATACATTTAGAATTAATTTCAATTTCATGGAATTCGTCAATGTAATGTAGGCAGCCCAATTCACTGATTCCAAGATTGGTTCTACTGAACCAGCTTGAAACCCTTTAATTTTTGATTAAATAGCTTATAAAAACAATTTATTTAACACAACACAATAGAACTCAGAAGTACAATAACTAGACTATAATTTACAGTATTAAAAGCATGTGTCTTTGTACAGTGAATCTAAGGACTGTGATTAGTGTGATTGTCGGTATTCTTTGTGCTTCAGTTTGACCTTATTGATCATCATTTCTCCTTCGGATTCAGTTATCACTGCATTTTGGTATTCCGTGGCATCACCAATCAAGCTTCTCCTGTAATTTATTTCGTTAGTTGTGGTTTACAGCGTTATTTTCTAGATAATACTACATAACCCTAAAGGGTCATTACACTTTACCTGTGATAAAAAGCAACGCCGCAGGCGATCACAAAACCACCAAAAACTACCGGGAAACGTATGATAGTTCTTGTGGGTAACGGGCGCTGCATTTTGCTGCAATATTTCGTAAATATCAGCGATTTGTTAAATCTGAACGTTTGTGTTTGCTTGTAATTATATGCGCACCTATAATCCAACATTTTGCCGCTAGATGTCTCTGCAGGTCTTGTCGAGGGCTAGTTTTGAAGAAAATCGGAAAATCCTGAAATTAAAATATCGTTAGAAACGTTTAGGCCAATGGGCATGATGAAAATATAAGTGAAAAGCAAGTTTTCTTTTTTGTTGTTGTTGAAGTTTTTCAAAATTTTGCGACCATCGTCGAGTAACACGCTCTTGGCACGTTGAACAACCCCTAGCAACGGTGGTGCCGCGTCGGAAGAATAAACACATAGGAGCGGTGCAGGTCGCGGGCGCCAGCTGGCCGGCAGCGCCGCCACCGCCGCCTCCGCCAGTGCCGCGTCAATCGTTTGCGCGCTCGGCCGGGGAGAGGGAGTCTTGCTCCGGCCCGTGTGAGTGCTCGATCGCTCGGCCCCCGGCTGCGGGCCGCTGCCGCCGCCACCGTGGATGTGCGAGCCTGAGTCGCGATGGGGGCCGCCTCCAGCCGCGACGATGACGCCGACGAGGACGAAGAACTCTCCAGTCGCCGACCGTCAAACCAGGTAAACGTCCTGATCGAACTTTTCCGGGCTCTTCCACGTTTAACCTAGTTCGCACCGAAATTTTCACGAATTTCCGGGGCACCCCGCGCCGCTTAACGACACGTTTAACCCTTCGGATGCACACCATATTTTCATATCAATTTCAATGACCCGGAAAAATAGGAACAGACAAAGAAATTATCTCCGGGTACGTGGAAAATTGCGTTCCTATGTTCTGCGTTAGCGGCGTTGGAATTCTCACTAAAAATAACTCGATTTATGCAAGTGGCGAGAATGCACCTCCGAGGATGCGGACGTTCCCGAGGGTGGCAGGCGCGCATAGTTGTGGGTAGGATTCCGTCGCCGATTATGAATGAACGAACAACCGCACGAGCGAACGGCACTTCCCTGCGGTACGAACGTACAAAGAAACGGGGAAGTTCGAAATAATCGATAATTTATGTAGAGAGGCTTAAAATAACTCCGAGAGAATCAGAATGCTTCAAATTGCCCAATTATTCGGAATTAACTTGCCGATCAATTTCAAACGTGCATGTCCGTTGTATAAATTTAAACAAAATCACAATTTTTACACGTATATACTCACCTCCTCATTTATGATATTAGTTATGACATTATCTTTTTAAAATTTCGACTTCTGATATAGCGTGACTTTCAATCACAGTAATTTGTCATTAAATTGACATTTGTCTGCGGTTAGTTTAAATCGTTTGATCGCAAATCTAATTTTTAATTCATTCATTATCATTCCTTTCATTTGCGAATAGAAAACTAGTTCCTGCAATTGCCCAGCGACTTATATGTTACGCGTTGTTACGTGAAGACACGGGATTCGCTTTAGCGTGTGTCGTATCACCTTTGCGGCCCCTGGACGTGGAGGAGTTCGAAACGAGTGATTGGTACAGACAACAAAAACGGGCGCCACTCCGAATTAAATAGGATCGGAGGTCTCAGGTGTATTGCAATAAATATCTTGGTGTTAGCGCCAACTAGCCAGTTGAATGTTCTAGTTTAATAGTTTTAATAAAGCATTTTGTTGTTATAAAATTAAGTAATAGATATGGGAGATATTTGAGCTGGGGGGTAGGTAAATTAATTTTAAATAACTCATCAACATTTTGAATTTGTCGTTCTCTCATCGCTTCTTTGTGCAAAGAGCTGTGGAAATCTGTGTCACCCTGCGGTAATGAAAATTAATTTATATTAATTAATTCTGTAGGTAATTTGCGGAACAATTTCTTATGACTGGACTTGACTTGGGTGAAGAATAGTACCAATAAAATAGTTTATACTGAAATTTATGTGACTTTTAGACTAATAATAACATCTATAATTTCGCATCGTTGCCATGTTTGTATTCAAATATTGGAACATAATGCACTGTAGTTGTACAAACCACGACAATTATTTCCGTTTCTCAGTACATTTATTCGTTAAAATATTAAGTGACAATAATTCTGTGAGGAATGCAGCAATAAAGTTCTGTAATCTGTTGTTTGCGCGTAGAATGCAAATAACATCAATTAATCTGACACAATTTTTCTGTCCAACTCGCTGTATCAAGTGTTGTCTGCAATTAATTGATATTAGATGAAAGTCACGAGTTCATATAAACAAAAACCCAACGCCGAAATTCTAATGAACGAACTAACTCACCATCAAAGACATATACAAACTCTTTAAAGTTTTACATCCCAATAACTAAAAATTTATTTAGGAGTATTTAGTTTGGAGTGAATTCATTGCCATGAATCGTGTGGAAGTAATGTCCTCATGCTTATCATCACGCGACGGAAATTGATCAAAGTTTACTCGCATACAATGTGAACATTGAGTATTGGCTCTTGCTGTTATCGGCCGATGTTCCGAGGAATTCACGTCCAGATGCAAATTTTACTCCGCTAACGCGTCGATTCGATTTGAATGCTCCCATGATAGTTAAACAAACTCATTAGATGAATAATAAATACTGTCTGGTGAATAATGGCCGCGCCGCATTGCTCAGTTGAACTAGTCAAAGTTCACTCGGAACTTTTGTCATTGTTCCACGGTTCTACATGCCGCTTGTTTTGCATCGCATTGCAGCGTGTTGAATCGTAAACAAATTCCGGGAGGTCCAAAATGCTCCGCGCTGCTTGTGCTAGGTTCGACAAACAATTTTGTTATTTCGTGTTCTTGGAAAAGTACGAGCCGAGCAATCTCAGGTCAAGCCTTCGCTTTGGTAACGGATTAGAAAAGACATGCGAGGATGCATTATAGAATCGATGTAGTGCCGATTAATCAAAATGGATATTCATTGTTATAATAACTTTTCGATGTTATTTGTTCATGTTTCACCTATTTGTTTGTATACTCTGCCATTTGCGAGTACAAAAATAGGACTTGGAAAATTTGAGCACGTTCAACTCTCTTGGGTGGATATTGGATATTTGCGCGCGTCGACACAAACAGCTGGACGAAATGAAATCGAGTGAGTAATCGAGGGAAACGCACTGTAATCTCTGTTTTTTATTGCGTGCGCATTAACATTTTCATTACAATAGTGACTAACAAGGAAGAATGTCAATAATTATTTGTTTGTTATACTTCTTTTTTCACAGAAAAACTATATATGAAGTTTTAAACTTGGCTAAGAGATGTCGTATATAACCATTCAATGAATTTATTTTTAAATTAAGTCTAGAAGTCAGGTAGACGAGTTATTTGCATTTAGTCTACAGTTGGTGACCTTTGGATACTGTCTAAAGTTAGAAAATTTCAATTTATATTTTTAATATAACACAATATAAGCTGTTTTAGACTTGGCTAAGAGATGTCGTTATCTAACCCATTCAACGAATTTATTTTCAAATTAAATCTAGAAGTAGGGAAGATGAGTTATTTGCGATTGATCTACCCTTACATACCTGCAACTATCATTGGTGTCCCTTACAAGCGTTGTGTACCTGAAATTCTTGGAACGGAACATTTGTTAAGCATTAATTTTAGTTTTTAATAAATTGTATTAGAGTTGCTCTTGTAAAGGGTTGCGTTTTAAATTCCGCGGACGTTCCGGCTTCAATACATACATCCTAGTGCTCGAAGTACAAACACGCGTAATTTGTGGGATTTGCGAGATGGCTTTGTCCCGCTTTCATCCGCACACGGCGCCGGCGATCGATGCGCACCGCAATCGCGTGCGTTGTAAGCGAGGACCACGTGTTTCTGCCCTATGACCCGCTTTCCCGTTACCCAGTTACCAGTGCCGAGGGATGAGCGGGTCCGCGTGCCGGAAGTGCGCCCTACTCGCGCATCTCGTTTTCTGCCCTTCCGACTCTTACGACGAACCGGAACTGACGCGTCGTCTTCCGAAAGTCTCGATCCGACGTCGCAAAATTTTGTGCGACGCCGTGAAATTCATTCGATTGCTAGTTCGCCCAGCTGATTGTATTGCCGAAACTTTAATTAGTGATATTGCATGTGCTCCGGTGGTAAACTATGTCGACCGCGTGTTTGTCGACTATCGATCAGCTTCGGTCGGCGCGGCGAGTGCGTGACATCTGCCCGCTCTTTGCGCTAATTAGAAGTTTGGCGATTTCGCGTCGCTCGGTGTCGCGTGCACAATCGCGGGAGGCGCAAAAAGCGGCGGCTAGAGGAGCGCGCCGGCAGCAGTTGAACAACGGCGCGGCTGCGAAACGGTACGAAACGGTCCGGCATCGGTTCGCAATCGACGGGCGCGCGCGACGAGAGGAAGCCTTGCCGCGGCGGCTGCAGTTCGCATTCGCTCGCCGCGACCGCCAGCAGCGCACGTGCCGCCGCCCGCGATATTTTTAATTCACAATTCGCGCGCACAAAGCCCGAGCAGGATGAAGCCAGCCTGAGCCCCGCTCGGTGCGCGCCGCGATCCCGACGAGTTTTCAAGTGTTTCCCACCCGCGAAATTCATCGGCGTTTCGCAGTGAGAGAGCAGGTGTAATTTCCCGTCGACGCTCTCAATCAGTGCCATAGTAATTTTAAGACACACGACCGAAACAGTTCGATCTATATTTTCGATAGATTATCAGCATTCGGGTGATTCGGCTGATAAGATTGTGATTACGACGGGTGCGACGATCGAAATCCATTCGAAGCCAACATGTCGAAGAGTCAAGGGAAGCAACAGGCTAGACAACGAAAAATTAGTCGGGTAAATGTTTATTATTTTATTAATTTTTTTCGTGCTTGTTGTTTACTTCATTGTTCAGAAACATTAAATGCGACAGTTAAAGCAAGATAAGAACGGGAATATTGTTTAACGCAGAAACGTCGGGAATTCGTTACGCGCTCGCTCGTGTTTTGTTGTTAATCAGTCGGTGTTGTTTTCGAATCACTCGACAAATGAATAAAACTACGCGATTTGCATATAAACGCGTTCGCGCTGGCGAATCACATGGGACTCGGCATGTGTTGTTATTAATAGGAATCGGGCGTTGAGCAATCTCGGTTTGTGCTTGTTTACGATTTACCTGCTCATTGGAAGACGATTCGCGAGGTTTGGGTTTTACCGCGAGTCGAAACTGTGGAAAAAAACAAATTTGCGAATGTTACACGATTTTATCAATATCAGTTTTGTTAGCGGTGGAATTACATGTAAAATTGTAAACCGACATACCAATGTGCTTACCGTAAGAAGCTAATAAATGCGCATTCTGAATATGCACTTATTGCCGCGACTAATTGTTTGCATAAATAGTTATGGACAATTTCATCCGGGCGAGAAATATCGCCATGTATTTTAAATTGATACGCATTATTGTCGTTTTTTTATCGACATACCCCGCTGATATCAATTTGACCTTAACACTGGTCGAAGCACAATTAAATTATTACTCGCACCACTTTTGCATAAGAATTTTAAATGGACAAGATTTTTTTTAAGAAATAATTTGGTAGTAACCTCTGATTAAACTTACTTTTGTAGACTTCATAACGTTTTACAGCATGCTGCAACATCGAAGTTGTTATTGCTTTTGCTTTTATTAACTCCTGGACATTGACATTGGTATCGCGACGGTATTGTCGTTACATCGATCGTTGGACTCGTAGAATTCGGATGAT
>JARRAA010025273.1:0-12926 GCA_030557295.1 Ecitodaemon sp. MM-2014 | reverse complement strand
CCGGGCGCTCGAGAAACGCTCCTTCCGAGTTCATCGTCTGCGCTCGCCGCGCCGCTCTCCTCAACTGCGATTCTCGCAATCGGTCGATGACTCAAAGCCATCAAAAGCATCAAATCTACCAATCTGCCACGTAGCCGCGCTTAGACATAAACTACCATCTCGAACGGCCCACGTACCCGCCATACGTGTGCAGACTAAAGACCATCGGGAAGACGAGGCGACGCGCACTAGGTCTGCTCTCACGTCCCGCGACCCGGCGCGTTCTTCACGTGCATCATTCTTCATTCATTTTAATTTCTTATTAGCGCTCGTCTCCAAACTAGGCAACTAAGCTGCAACTAAGCTCCCAGACGCTCATTACTTCCGAGCAGACAAGAGACATGAGAGAGAGAGCGTTCCCTCAACGTGGTCCTTTTGCGCGTGCGTTACACGCTAGTAACAGAATACCGAGAAGCAAAACAGACGAGAAGAGGTTAAGAAGTGCCGCATTAATTGACTTTACTACTTAGCGACTGCCTCGCAAACTCGTCCGACTTTCCGCGCGCGCAAACGCGGCGCGGCGGCAACGCGCGCAAAATAAATGTTAACTCGAACTCGGCTTAAAATTTAATTTCGGTCTTGACGTAATGCGACTAGACAAAGCCGGTCGAATCAACATCGTCTATCTCGGCCATTTAAACTTTCCGCCGCGGTTTTAATCGAAATATTCCGCGCCGAACCGAACGCCGCGCAATGTCCTTGCTCTTGCACCTCCTCGTCGCGCGCGGCATGCAAAGCATTTTTTTCTCTCTGCGCCTTCGTTTTAATTCCCATTTGGTATTCCGCGCCGAGCGCCGACGCCGCCTACTCTTTATTTTATTTTTCGTTACGTTCACGCACTTTGCATACGTATTTTTCCCCGGCCGCGAAATTTCGTATGCGAGCGCAGCGGGCGAGCGCGACGCGTCGACTTTGTGTTGTCCTTGAACAAACCAAACTAGACCGTAAACACGAGGAAAAAACGCGGCAACAAATTAAATGCAAATTCGACGCTGCACACAAAGCACTGCCAGTCGGCCATGCGAAATACTCCTCGCCGCTGTTTCGCATCAACGCGAATTACTTTCGTAGGCGGATTGCGCGCGTGGCCAATTAAAATTCGGTAAAATCTAGTTTTGCAATAAATTACACGCGTGACGCGCTCGGGTCGTTTCACCGTTAAACTGTTAAAATGCAAATATTTCGAGCTCACTGTGCGTCGGCAATTTCATTGACTTCATTGACTTGCAAATGGCGCATTGCGCCGGCCAAAACAACTAATATTTATATATTATTTTAACATGTGTTCACGCTTCCACTTTCCTCGCTCGTTAGCGCTCGAGAGATTTTCCTCCTTCGCTTTTTCACGTTTCGCTTCATCTTCGTCCCGGCGTCCGTTTGTGACGGGATTTCGAGCGTATTGCTCTTCATCCTTCATTAAGTTCGCCTCGAAGCGCTTGTTCCATCTTTGGCGTTTCGCGTTGATTCCGTCAAGTTTTATTTACAAGCAATGACTTTCAAGCTCAGAGCGTTCACTCTCCACTCCGCCGGCGATTACATTAATACCCGTCGTTTTCGTCGAGCATAAAAAAAACGCGCACACGAAAAAATAAATAAAATTACATACACGCGCGCAAGCGCTCGGCGTTTGCTGGCTACAGAACGCTACAGAACGCGCCGTGCGTTGCGTAGCATTGGATTTGCGGAGGAGCGTTCTTCAATTCCGTCCTGCCTTCACCTTCGCCGTCGTTCGTGTTATGGGCAGGAATAAATCGTCATCCGCTATTTATTTTTACGCCGTTCTTTGTTTGCATTATTCTTTCACGCTGTTCCGAAACGAACGTGGAGCGTTCATGAAGTTCATGCGAGCACGGCTCGCAACATGCGCGGCGTCAACATCATCATCGACATGCTGACGCGCGTTTTGTGTTGTTCTTTTTTCCCGTGCGCGGGCCAAAAAAAGCAAGCCGAAAACAATATTGCAGCGCAGTAAAGCTACTTTCGTTCCTGTCCGCTGGCAGTCGAAAAACAAGCCGTCGTTAGAACGCGCCGTGCATTGTTCGTGTGATTCACCTTTCGTTTCGTTTCATTCGAAACGCTTTTTCTACACAGTTTGTTCGCTCCTCTGGCCGCAGGCACAATAGAAACCGGACCAAAAATGAAACAACACCCGAGATTATCGTTTCTCGTATCACACACGGTGTGTCGGCGTTACAATCAAATTTAATGTAGCACGCTGAGAAACAAACATTTACGTAACTCTCGCGTCCGAATTGAGACGAATCGCCGCTTCATGTGAAGCTATTTAACTGTAATTGTTAATGTTTTTTTTTTTGCTTCTAAGGTAGTTGAGCCGCTGATGCTTTCGCAACCTTTAATTCACTACAATTCTCAGATGAGCTTCGATTCTATATATACTTAGAGCTTTTCAACGTTTCAATCATCGAGTGATCGCCGAGCGGAACCAGCTGCTCCACCATACAATTTGCGTTTCCATGAAGAAACAAGCGAGAAGAAACACGACATGTGCACGAATAATAATCACACTATACAATACCGGCTAGAACGTCGAAGGTCACCTTGCGAACGCGCTCGGCTTGTTTGATCCCGCTTGCCAAGTTTTGGCGCAAATTGAAAATGCAAATAGACACGAATGATACGAATTTCCTTGGCACGGAAAGGCGCATTGTTAACGTCGAATGAGCGCGAAGCGGTGCAGGTCGCATGGTGGAAAACGTGGCGACCCCGCCCGAGCGAATGGGGAAGAAGAAAGCAGATGAGGAGAGATTCAAGACCAGTCTTGTCCAGACGGGTTACTGACACAGCACATTCTGAAACCAGTCATGCAAAGTGAACATGACGCGACGATGCAAACGGATGCTCGCGAGCTGGATCTGACGTTGCCTCCGCAACCTTGCAATCCATGCAAATGCAATCGTGATCACACAAGCATTCAAATCAGACCGTGTCTCTCGGTGGGATCTAACTGTAACACGAGCGCGAGGCGAACGCGAGTAAATAAGCCCTCGCACACATGCGCACACGCGCGGCGAACACGCGAAACGTCCGAACCAATTCGTTTCATTCACGATTTAGATTTCAGCATTGTAAAGATTTAAGGAAAGCTTTATTTTCCCTCATAAATTTTTGCCAAGCGAGCCGACGAAGCGAGCCGTCCGGAGTGTAAACACAGAGAGAAAGAGGAATTGCTCCGAATCGAATAGAATTCGAGATGACAGCGCGTCCACGTCCAACTATCCGAGTTGTTCGGTAGTCGATAGTTAAGCAGTTTGCGCTTTCCGACCGGGTGCCAAGTTGGACGTGGGCCAAGTCGAATTGAGTGCGTGCGTGCGAGCAAACAAATCGAATTCTCATAGAAAAGCCTCCTATAAATAGGCGCCGCTTGCCTGCTTCCCGACGCGAACGCGTGTGGGAAATTATTAAAAATACAAATATGCGGCCCGAGGCGGAAAATGCACGTGCTCAAACACAATGCGCGTTGTTGTGTATTATGACACCAAACATAATTCCCAAATAACGAAAATAGAATCGAGAAAGAAAGTCAAATATAAATAAAAATACGATGTACACGTTTTGGCAGCGAATTGCTCCAATTTGCATTTCATCATCGTTCCCCTCCTTCTCGCGAGGTTCATTGATGCGTTTTTATCTTTCGGAATTACAGACATAACTCTGCTGCACCCCTTTAATTCGCTACGCACGCGTGTATGTATATAGGACATATAATTTGGGGGAACGGCGAAGGGTCGTGACACCCTCGTAGCAACGTCTGGCTCGCGCAAAAAAAGAAACAACAACCACCGTGCGCGCCAGGCAACCGGCTCCTCGGTGGGTGATTCCTCGATATGACGCGGCACACGACCTTCTACGTTTCCTCACCCAACTCATTCGAGCGCGCATAAACATCTACGCCGGTGGTGGAGAGTTTGGTGTTTGCGTTTCAGTCTGGAGAATGAGCTCCCGAGCGCCGAGCGGGAGTTCGCGCTGCTCGGGCGGGCATTCCAGTGTCTGTGTGTTCGAAGCGTTCGGCGAATTGAATAGACGCGTATAAAATTACCAAGGACGCAAAGGACGTACAAAATGAAACACACAGGAGCGATGGTGGCAGCGAGCGGCGGTGAATCGAGGACGTACGCGGAATGCGTTCGAGGGCGGCGTGAGCTAGGCCCCCGTCGCCATGGCGACATGCACGCGCCCTCCACGCTTACGTCTGCGCCACGCGCGCGGCGTTCGCTCGCGAACACAAACAGGAAATGTTTACTTGTGTGTTTTACGACGCGTAGCCGCCACCAGTCGAAATCGTCAATTTCGATGGCGTCCGCAATGCCATGTCAACCGAACACCGCTGCCGACGATCATCAGGTTACTTCTAATAATGGAACAACTCCCTGTTGTTCGCTGTAATTGAACACAAACGTGGAAAAGATGAACGAAAATTAGTTTCCTGTTTGTGTTTATTATGTTATTCAAGCAATATTGCCGTATTATAAACAGTAATATTCTACCACACAGTAGATCACAGGAGACTGGCGATGACTGCCTGCTGTCGACATCCCAGCAACTATCGAGATGGAGAGAGGGGGAGGTAGTAATTTGTAACAAAGACTTTGCAGCTTTTGAGAAGGGAAATATGTGCACGACACATTTCCGTCGCACCACCACCAAACTACAAGGGTTGCATGTAGGCCTAACAGGTGGGTGCGCGCATCAGTTATCGTGTGATTGTAAAAGGGAAATCTGGATTCTTTTATAATAAGCTGACAAGTCAACATGCACGACAACATTTTTATGAAACCGTGCGGCACGCATCCTAGCAACATTCCCCTGCTTATAATTAATTATCGCGTTTATAATTTAATTAATTTTCAATTTCAAGCAAACAAACGAAACGAGAGAACGAGCGGACAAACGAAAATAAGCGAAAACGTTCCGGTAAACATGAATGCGCGCCCGTTGTCAATAGGGACGAGCGAAAGTGGGGTGGCTCTCGGATTTAATTCGCAATCGAGGCCAAATGAAACAAATTAAACCCTCGGCGAAATAATTTCCAACGACGACGAGATGGCCATCCTCCCGTCGTTTACGATCGCTTGATGCCGCGCCGCTGAGAACCCGAGCTCCGGGTGGTTACGGACGTTACGTCGAGGGCTGCAGACTGGAGCGCCGCTCGGGCGTGTCATGAATAATGCATACCGATCATAATTCGAAATGCAAACTGCGTGGCGCGCGGCCCCGACGACGATAATAAAATATCTCTTCCGGGCGTGAAATGTAACCAACCAAACGGGTCCAAACGCGTTTCGAGTTCCAAAAGGGCAAAGAACGAATTCGGAATGCACGCGGCGCGACGTGTGCACGCGCAAAATCAATAAAACCAAACTGGAGCACCGCCAGCGCGGCCGCCCTTCGCGCGCGAAAAACACTCGTGCATCCGACGTCCAAATCATCGAGCGCCGGCGATGATAAATTGGGCATTAACGCGCTGCAATAAACGGCGTTGCGCGCTATCGACGGTAAATTTAATTACTTGCAAATTTAATTAAATGCCAGCGTGCGAAACACAGCCGAAATGAAAATGATCCACCCAAGCAATAGATAGTATGCGACTCGTAACACGATCGCCGCGCCGGCGTCCGGTTACATCACAATCTCTACGCGAAGGCGAACATTCCGCAGAGCGCGCCGGACGAAAACCGAATCGAGGAACTTCTCCTTTCCCGACGATCAGATTTGCATTTATTACTTTACTGGTTTGCGGCCGGATCGCACTCTCGCAGCGGAGGAGAAGCTACACATCAAAATATCATGATTATCATGAATGTAAAGCGAGCCGGGCATGGCGAGCAAGAGCGCGCCAGATTCCGGAGCGTCGAGGAATTAACGTCATCCTTTATTCATTTCGTGATGGATCAGGTTGCAGCTTTACAGACGCGCCCGCCAACGTTTGAAGCGTTTTAAGCGAGTTTACTAATTCATGATCTCATCAGGTATCACATAATTGCGAAGCGAGAATAAAGATATACGATAATGACGGAGACATCACAAAGAGGCGTCTATGAAATTAAAGCGAAGGAGAGAAAAATACGTACAATTATCATAGATATTCTACAGGGTCTTGAGGAGAAGGAGCGACGATATACAGTTAGCAAAGAACATCTTGCTATTTACCGACTTTGTTGTCGTTTCAATAGATTAAAAGAACTTCTTACACACTGAATGCAAAAGGTACGGAAGCAGCTGTCATTGAATAGAAGTATTACTACCCTCGGAATTCTCCCACACAACACCCTCCAGGCTTGCGAATATGTGGGCGTGATAATAATCCGTCAAACGAATTCTTAGTTTCAACATTATTTTGCATGTTAAGACCTGCCAAGTCTTCAACTTGTTTTCCCCCTCCCTGCCTGCTATTGGCATGGCGCGTCATGGCAGGTGATGCGTTGGAATCCGGTCCGCGCCCGTTTAAAAGGGCAATAAGGGCAACATGTGGCGATGGCTTCGGACGTGAAACCTGCCACGGGCACGCAGAAGAATGCCCCGCGCTCGACCGCGATGAAAAATATTCCTTTCCTCATTTGAACTGCAAAGCGAGTTGACAAACGTCGCCGCCGCCGCCCCACGCGAAATCCCGACATTTCAACGTTTTTATGTAATTCAAATCCCCTCGACCGACACGCTACAAAGTGCAGACCTCACGCACCCTTCTTCTGTATTCCGGGTACGATTTGGAGCAAACGAGCGAAGGAGGCAAAAAAGAAGAACAAAGTACGAAATACAAGCGCAAACAGCGAACGTAGGTACGTGCGGCTGCCGGCGGAGGTAAAAACCCCCGCGCCGGGGCAAAAGAAGAACCGAAAACGAACAGGTGCACGCAGGAAACCGACAATTTAACTAAACTCGGGACCCACTCGATTGCTAGCCGTGCCGCGCATGGACAGGCTGCAAAGGGAGCAGAAGAAAAGGAAGCAAAGAGAAGAGCGCACAACAGAAGCGACCGAATGCGTCATGCCTTGCATAGCAACGCAGCTGGCTGCTGGAAATATATAAGCGTTCAAAGCAAGAAAAAAGGCACCTCACACATAGCGCCAAGCTCCGGAGCGCGCCAACCGAATGACCTACAAATGACATTCAGGAGAATTAATACCCGCATAAACCAGTGAAACGTCGCGCCGCTTTTCCATCCAATCTATTTAAATCGAAGCTTCGCAAGGCGCTCTTCGCGACGTGCAAAATTAAATATTTGCAGCGGGCGTGTTCGAGGCCGAGGAAGCGAGCGACCGAATGCGACTCGAACGTCGATTCGAAATTCCGACCTTTCGGCGTTCGCGCCACGTTTCGAGCAGTTTCGCGCACGAAACGAGCAAAACTTGAAAACTAAAGCAACAACTAAAATCTCATCTGGAAACTCTCGAACCGCCCGCCTGCTCGAGTGCACAACTATCTGCCGTTGTCGAGAGTTCCCTCCGACCTCCTCAGTCTAATAGCCGCCGACCGTAGTCATTAAAACTATATAAACTCTACAGTTAGCTCTTCGTCGGGCGTCGCGTTTCGAGGAAGAGCGCGCGCCTGCCTGCATGCCGCGCTGGCGGCCTTTCTCTTCGCGCTCGCGCGCTGCCTCGGCGCTTGTGGGAAATCAAATTTTGCATTTAATTAGCCGCCGCTGGTTTGTGTAACGCACACGCGGGCGCGCGCACAGTCTCCCGCCGGCGCCGTGTGTCAACGGCGCGCGCGGAAACTTCAATTGCACGGAAACACAGCGTCGAATAAACTTTGATGACTTGTAATGACTTTCCAAGTAACAGAGTAACAAAATTCAAACTTTGTGCGCGCGCTCCTTCGGGGCGATAAGACGCAAAAAGCGAGCAACGCGCCAAGTAATGCGAAGTCGCACGGTCGAAAAGCTACGCCGTCCTCGTCGGAACGTAAAAAATCGAGCGGATTTAATTTTAATCCGACGTCAATTTCAGTCTCGGCCGACGCGTCGCTTTTGCGCTCGTCATCCTCTTTTCGCAAATAAAACTTCTAACGGAAATTTTCGTTATGGACGTGACGAGCCGAGAGAGTCAGGAAGAAGAAAAAGTGCCAGACTGAGGAGACTGTTCAAGAGCAAGCGTTCCAACTCGAATCCACTTACACGTAACGAAAGTCGAAACTAACGGTAAACTTCCAGCCGCAGACGGCGATGAAAATCCCGAGCGACGAAAAACGTCGTGAGGCAAGAAACCAGAAGTGTTTTCTGCTAATAACATTAACAGCGCCGCGCGCACGCATTCGTGCGCAGACCGAAAAACCCAAAATAGCGCACGCGCTGGATCATAACGACGATGGCCATTCGTCGTGCGTTATTTTTCTTTCTCATTTTATTTCTATTTTTTAATATCAACGTGATAAATCTCTGGCGTTTCGACGGACCTTTCGTGTATTTTTTCATCGGAGTTTTACGAGAGTCATACAATTTTCTGGATGACAGGCCGGTTTCAATACGCCGGCGTCGGTGCGTAAGCGTGTGCGCAGCGACGTGCGTTTGTGCCGATAGACGCGATGGCATCGACCCACGCGTGGCTGGTCGCGTCTGCCCATAAATTTCGACTTCCAGCGACAGCCAACACGGCCGCGTTCTCGCACGATGCGCATGCCTACATATATCTATCTATCTGTGCGAACGTCGAACGAGCGCCCCGAGAAACTGTTCGGCAGGCATTTCGCTTGCAAAATCGCAATTTTCAACGAGCCACGGCGCATGCTTGGAACGGCTTTATGCACAAAGCAATTCTATGAATAAACTTAAATGCTCGTCATAAACAAAGACTGAATTTACGTTACGACTAATTGGCACTCGGCGACCAGGAAACGCGATCGTCGCTTCAAACAGTTTTCAGCGAGTTAACTGCAATGTCGTTAACGTGCGCACGCGAAACGGCAGGTTTAAGTTTTAAGTGCGACGATCTCGATTTTTGGCACCGCATCAAAAGCCGCCTCGCACAGCGTGTGCGTGCGTGTGACATAAATATAAAATAACGAATAGTCTGGAACAGAGGCGGGCAGTGTAACGCACAGCGTCGGCGACACGGCGCGACGCGATTCCGTCCAAACCAATCTCCGCAACTTGGACCGAAGCAAAATAGAGCCAACACGCCAGCCGACCGGCCCCGGCCCCGGCTGGTAGGAAATGAGAGTACGCGGAAAAGAGTTGAAGTAGCCAAGAGTTGAATCGGAGTGCTTTGGAAGCGACGAGTCACCCGCAGACGCGCACAAGTCCACGGATATAAATTATCACCTACCCAGTTGGGAGCCCGGGTCAGATCTATTCCCGGCCGGCCGTAGTGACTTTATAACAACTCCAATAACAAGCAGGCCGAAGCGTCCAAAGCCGCGGCGACGACCGGAAATTGAATGAAATGCTTTAACACGAACGCGCGCCGTCCCAAAAAGAAATCAGTGCGGCTTCTTCTCCGAACCAAGTTATTACCAGATTAAATTAAAGTGTCGGAATTTTTCACCGCGTCGAGTATTTTTAGATTTACGTTCCATAGAAAACGGCTGATTACGCGCGCGGCGGAGGGCAGCCTCGAGTGTCGGTTTGCCGGCTCGGCGAAGCCTGCCAAAAACGTTTGAGGCTATCCGCTTTAAAAATTTCGAGCGACGGGCTCCACCTTTCCTCATCTCTCCGCGTGCTCTCCGCATCAGCACCGGTTTGATCGAAGAAGCGTTCGCGTGGGGGGGGACGAACCTTTTGTTACAGCATTACACTGGCAGGCTCTTCGCCACTCGCACGTCTACCTTTATGCATTATGGCGTTTTACAGGCACTCAAGAACACACACTCGCGCGCATCGTGGAGAAAATACCTGCGCGTTCGCCTCGAGCCGATTCTATGCCCATCTGCGTCTGTGTTGTTGTGCATTCAAAAGCTCTCTGACCATCGCGGCATGTGCCTTTTGTGAGGTAAACTCTGATACCGGAGGGCTTGCGCGCGGCCCCGCTAGCGATCGTTTCATACCTGACCGAATCCGACCTGTCTGCCAGCGAGGCGCGCCGCCGCGCGCGTGCATGTGTGTGTGTGCGATATAAATTGCTTCCAATTAAGGGGATCGCCATAGTCCGGCTATCTCCCATCTCCCGTGCCATCTCTCGCACAGTGCGGGCGCGATGCGGAAACTTGGCGCGAGCAATGCGAAAGAGAGAAGAGCGCGGGGCGCGGTGCGCTACGGCAACTTTGTTGCTGCGTTTCACCTTCACCCGGGCACGAATTCGCAAATCACGCCGCTGCACGGTTCACTGCCTCGACGTCGACTTCAAACGCGATTTCCTCCTCGCAGGTCGAGCGCGAAACCGTCAAAACGAGACCTCTCCGCCGACACATAACAGCGCCGCGCTGAGATTATGCAATGGCAAGAACAAGATGTGCATCCAATTATTACTTCAAAGCCTTACAATTTCATAAACCGATGCAGATTCGCATTGCTGTAGCTAGGGCCGCTCCGTCGTCGATTGCTCGACTTCGTGCTGCTTTTGAAGGGAAGTTACTAAACGACTGCCGTTGATATTGATGTCGATCCGGCTTCGGCGCAGCGTTTCGTGAACGTGAAAGTTTCGAACCGCCTCCGGCCGCGTTTGTTTCGAACTGGCAAGTCTAGTTCAACCAGAGCAGCATTGCGGGAAGCCGTGCTCTCTGTGTCACAACAAGAACCTCAAAAGTTCAAACAACTTTACTATTTTGAGCGCGACTTCTTTCGCACTCTCCCCGCGTTTACTGCGAAGCATGAAATTCGTATTATTACCGGACAAATTGCGCAAACCTCGCAGAAGTGATGGCGACAACATTCGCAAATAGTGGGGGGAATTGGAATGGAGGCGGCCAGACATCAAATGGCGTCTCCATGGAGACGGCGAGCGCGCACCCCCCGCGAGCAGTTACCTAGACGCGCACGTGGGCGTGCGGGTAGGTTATTTCCGAGCTGCTGGTCTGACCTAGCATCACATCCCCACATTCCCCGCGCACTAGCTCGGAAGCCGGCAACCGCCGCCTCCGACTAACCGAAAGCTCGAGCCGAGCGTAAGCGTGTTAGCTTTGCGGATAAAGGTCGAACTTTACGCTGCGTCGGATTTGCCCGAAGTTGACTTGCAGCCTTGGCGGAGGAGTGCGTTACGGGCGTGCCAGGAATTACACGGCGTGCGGAACAGCAGCAGGAGCTGCTCTGCCCGACACGCGGTGCCAGGTATTACAGGCAAAAGCACTATCGCATAATGGAAACTCCCACTTCCTACCCTACTGCGAACTGCGGATTGAACACACATTGAAGGATAATTCGAGGTGAATTGAACCCGACCGCCCACCTGGATGGAAATTGCGAGGAAACCAACTCGTCGACCAACTTTTGCATAGCATCCTGCCGGAATGTTTCGATGACATTCCTGCACGGTCGGGACTTTATTAAATTAATTTCATAACTATCCGTGTACCTTTGCAAGACTGCGTTAAAAATTTGCATTCAACAAAAACGTTTTACGCTGAAAATATTTCGCGTTGGAGAAATGAAAAACGAAAGGAATCTCTTCGCCAGGCATTCGGAAAATATTCACGCAAGCACGCTGCTTTTCCTGCTGCCATGAAATCTATTGCCCAACAAAGCGTGCGAAAACGCTCCGTGCAACTCGAGCGAATTCCTCGCCTTTCTTTACTTTTCTTATAAAATAATTTCGTTATTACGTTCCAGTTTGTTTTCGCAGCCTGCTCTCGTTGTTGCTTCACCTTTCCGCCCGAGTTTGCGTTCAACGATCTCGGAGACCACGGCGCTGCTGCTTCGCCTCACGAAATGGAAGCACGATGGAACCATGCCAAAGCTCGGTTAGTTCACCTCCACAGTTTGTTTGAATCATTATGTTGGTTAGTGTGTTGTTTCCTTGGGAATTTCGCACCGAAATGCAAATTAATCTAAATGCCAACGTCGACAAGAAACCAAAAATGTCACGGCTTTATTCCTTTTCTGGCAATTTCGTTTTAATGTATTCCGAAAATCAGCAACGGGAAAACAGAAACTAAGATATCTTCGAGGCAACTTTCAGCAAGTTTGGCAACTTTTCAGAGTTCAGGGTCGGAAGAAAGCACACCGCGCAAAACCATCCCGATTTATGTCTCCCGGCGTTACAACGCTCCGCTTGATCCACTTTCGAAACTCATTACGACAAGTACTACTCCCTGAGTAATATTATGTCGCATTGTTTTCGTTCACGCTTTGTCCCTGCGTTGCCCCTCCACAATTGGATTTGCGTTCGAGCGACACACGTTGAGTCATAGCTCTTCTTCCAAGAATTCTCATTTGCCCCTTTTGCTGCGTCGTTTTTTAAAACGCCCGAGAGGCCACCGGTTTGTTTGTGTTGCTCGTTTTCTCGGACACAAAACGTTCGAGGGACCCCGGCGTGGCGCGTCCTCGTGCTGAAAATTGAAAGAAACGCGGGTTCGCCAACCGAGGACGGGCGAAGGAAAGAGGGAGACAAAGACGAATCCGACGATGGCAATGATGGCTCATCTTGGTAGTGCCCGGAGGGACCGTTTTTATTATTCCAGTTTTTCGAACGCGCCAAACGAGGCTCTCACTCGGCCGCATCGCGCCGCCGCGACAACTTTTCTTCGTTCCGCCGAGAGGCGAGACGATTACGAGACACGACTGGTTCTAGCCAGACGGAGAAGTCGAGAAACCGCAACCAAACGACGACGAATGCAAACGCTTTCGTAACACAAGCCAAGCACACGGACAGATTAAACAAGAGAGTACGCAGAAGAAGGAAGAGACGACGGCGATGAGAAAAGATGCGCAGGTACACTCGCCAACTGCCGCGGCCGTCGATTTAAATTTACAATAAAAAATTTACAGTTTTGGAATTTGT
>JARRAA010025177.1:0-22526 GCA_030557295.1 Ecitodaemon sp. MM-2014 | reverse complement strand
GCGAACTCTCGCCGCGGCGCGGGCGAGCCCGCCCGCCGACGCCGTCGTGATTTATTATTAATTTTATTCTGATTTGTCTGGAGAATAACTCCGTCGCCGGAAATAATAACGACGGGGTTTGCGGCACGCTCGAAATGCTATTCGACATTTCGCACACTCGATGAACTATGCCTGTCTGTCTTCCAGTGCGCTTTGAAGCTATCGCCGAGCGCCGAAGCCTCTTAGCCGAAAGAGAGCTTTATTCGTTCCCGGAAACGGGGGGGAAGGGCGCGCGCGGATCTCGGCTTTCGACGAGCGGGGCTAAGACGCTTATGTAAGCATTACCCACTTACGCAATGTCGGGTCTGTTTATTGAATAATTCCGATGGGATAATTTTTTAAGTGCATTTGGGATTTCGCCGGCGTGGCATTCCGCCCCGGTCCGCGCGTGCGCGGCGGATCACCCGGAGCGGAACGAAGCCATAGTAAACTTGAGCCCCGCGCGTCTCAACCTTTCATGCGCCTCCGAAGGTCCGGGTCAGAGCGGGGCGGGCGAGCGTTTAATGATGCGAATAAACGAGAACATACATCGTTAGTCTTTGCGTCCGGGCGCGTGTGCGAGCGCGCCTTTGTGCGGCGCCTCCGCGTCGTCGCCTCCGCCGCCTTCGGAAGCCGTTCGCCCGGCGCCTCCGCCGGCAGCCCGCTATGAAAACTAAACGCTCCTCGGTCCGCGCCGTTAATTGTGCGTTCAATTTCGGCTCTCCCTCCGCCAGGGCGCGGCACGTTTCTTCTTCGCCGGAGCGAAAACCGCCAATTTCGAAGCGCGCGGCGTCTCCGCCGCGAACTTCAAAGTTAACCGGTCCCGCGGCCCCGCGCCGAGGGGCGGGGGGAATGTTTTTACGACCGCCGGAGCGAAACAACAAACGAATTCATCTTTTAACGAAGCGCGGCAAGAACCTCTTCGGCCGTGTTTATTGCTTTTTTCCTTCGGGCGGCGACACCGAAAGTTACGATTTCGATCGCCGCGCGCCGCTCCCGATTGCGCGGCTGGCTTGGCGCGGAGCGAGTTTGCGAAATTAATTAAAACACTTAAAAAGTGTCGGCGCACTGTTTGCGAAAAGTATTATTTGCGGTTTGGGATTAGGGCCCCGGGGGGAGGAAGCGCGAGGCCGGATTCCCGACGTCGGCGGCGCGCCGGCGGTGATTTTTAAGCGGCGCGAACGCGTGCAGTAATGCAAAGCGGATCCTTTTTGTGCGCTCGCAAAATTTTTTGACGCGTCCGCGGATTAACGTCCGTGACGCATTGCCGCCGACGCGGCGCGCGGAAGGATCTTTTTAATAGTGGAGCGGTTTTTGCGCGCGCCGCCGAATTCGAGTTTTAATCGCGCCGACGCGAAATAAATTAGTTTAATTTCCATCGTAACGCTCAGCCGCGAGCGTAAAAATGCGATGATCGTTCGCACGTAGCGCCGCTTTATCAAGCTCGCTGGCATTAAATGTCTACATTAAATATGTCAGATTATAAGCCATGAAGCTCGATTTGCATAATTGCATTGTTTCAACGTATGCGGACGCGGTGCACCCGAATACATAGCGCTCTTGATATACACCCTCGCCGCTGTCGTTGGCACTGGCGTGCGGTATCGCGGTTTTTCCATTTTCGTTTTTTGTCCAGCCGCGTCGCGGGAAATTGCGAAACTGGCATCGGATTTTTCCCAATGCCAACAACTTTCAGCGCTTCATTTTTTAGTTGCGTCTAGTCCTTGCTGCATGACCATCGATGTTCTTGACGTCCTGTTGATATTTTGTCGATTTATGAAAGGTTCGCTGTTCATGCATCCGCGAAGTGAGGAAACGTACGAGCATATTGTTTAATCTCGTTTAGCATGCGAGAGACAATATCACGGCGACGGCGGAAGCGCCGGCTGCGACAAAAGGGCCGAAGGCGGCCGCTGGAATTGCGGGCGTTCGCCGTCCTCTCGCGGCGTCGCCGCCGCCGCCGCCGGCGGTCTCGCCTGTCATGACGAACGCTTAACGATGAGTTATTGCCTATCTGTTGGACTGAAAAGGGGAAATGGGAAGGAAAAGCTCCTGAAGTTCCAATCTACTTCGACGGCACGTGCTTTTATTTTGCGCCTCGCACTGTCTTCAACCGCTTTCGACTTTTCTCGGTCGGCGGCAGCGCCGGATTCGCAATGCGAAAATTACTAATTGCGCGTGGCCCACATCGCTCGTATTCGTTCGACTTTAGTCGGCGCCGGTTAAAGTCGCGTTTAAGTACAGCCCTGTGGGGGCGGGCGTTCACCTGATATTGCAAAGATTTTAATGGAAATTGCAACCTCAACCTCAACTTCGCTTGCGTCACGACGCCGAACGTTCGCCGCTTGGGAGTAAAGAACACATTATGATATTCTCTTACGAGGGGTAAAAGTTAATGGCCGCTATTTGTAGAAAACTACAAGCGGAGCGGGCGCCCTCATCGGTGCATCATGGTAATGGCATTAGGAAGTTTGTGACGACGCGCAACATGTACGGCCGTCTTTTAATTTGCGAAATGCGCCTCGCATTGTTTTCGCGAAAAATGCCCGCACATAACTTCGCGAATGGCAGGATCCGGACTCGGTGCGGCGGAACGGACAAATAACGAACGGCATCGGAAACCGCGACATTGATGCAGTCGCGGCCACCTCCGCCATCGCCAGCGCGATACTAACTTCGTCCTTTTGCTGTTTGTTTCAGGTTTCGGATTTGTCACATTTCAAAGCGAAGATGTTGTAGATAAAGTTTGCGAAATCCACTTCCACGAGATTAACAATAAAATGGTAAGTTTTTATCGCGATACTTTATTGCTTTTATAGATTTCCTCGGCCCGCCCGTCCTCGCGCATGACTTTTCCTCCGCCGCGGCCGGACGCACTCTTTTTGTCTCGCGTGTGTTTGCGCGCGCTTTATGGGCGAGACGGGATGCGGAAAGTTTCCTTTATGGGAAATGAAATAAAGCAATTTTCGATTGTCTTCCGCCCATCTACGCGCGCGCCGCACCGGCGAGCGGGGGGTTGCTCGCGTATTCAGCGCGAGTTCGCGGCCTGTAATGCAACTAAATTGTATAGTTTCGCCGCGCCGAAAGCGTTGAGCTTGTTATTTGCGCGGGCACGTGGTGGCATCAAAAATAAATGGTCCTTATAAATGGCGCGACCGTTTCGAAAGCTCCTTATTAAGGCGGGAAGATTAATAACCCTCGACCGACGAGCTCGTTACCCGGCGCCAGATAAAATTGGCGCTGGATGCGCAGAGTCGCGCCGCGCCCGTAGACGCGCGCGCAGTTTGCGCAATTGACCGAAATTTATTCGCGCTCGAGTCGTCCGTACGCTTGTCGCTTTTCCGGGATGCACGTGCCGCATATGAAGACGCGCGCCGCGCCGGCTTATGCGCAGCGCCGGATGGCGACACATGCAGCACCTACGACGCGGGCGTTTTCCGACATTCTTCAACGTGCGCCGTAAAGCGGGGTCTCTCCCGCGCTCGCGGATGGCCGCTCCGCCGTTCCGCACCCCCGGGCGGCGACGAGGCCGAGGCGTAGTTAGAATATGATTCCGCAGCGGAATTTCCATGCGCCCGTTTTCCCCTGACAAAGCACTCCTAAACTTTACAAGCCGGAGCTTTATAGCGAAGCCCGCCATATATCTTCCAGTCTGTTTCCGCGGCCAATGGCATGTCTTACAATCAAGAGTGATTTGCAGGGCACCGCTTCCAATTACGGAGGAACTCTTGAACTTTACCACTACCCTTTTCCGTTCTTCTCGCCCGCCCGCGTCGGCGGCGCCGCGCCGGAATAGGTTGCATGCATGCACGTAGCGAACGCGCCGGGGCACCTTTCGATACTCTTCAGGCGTCCTCGAGGCTCGATTTTCGCCGGTGCGATTCCCTCTTCTGCGCCGCTGTCAGCCCGAGCTCGAACGCTCGCACGCGCGTATTTCACGAGCAGCTTTCCGAAGTCCGCCTTTCTTTCAAACTGATTTACTATAAAATATTATACGCCCCACATAAATTTATACGTTATTTTCCCCGCTTCATAAATCTACTGCGTAAAACGGCGCTCAGACGGCGGGCGCATAAAAGTTTTCTTCTTTTTTTTTTCTTTCGAAGGACGCTTCACACTTGCTTGGACGCTGAAGGACTTCGGAGACATTCGCGATCGGAATATTTTACGTCGGAAGGTATCGCCTCGGTCACAATGGCCGGATGCCGGCTAATCTTTTTCGCCCGACGATATTTAAGCAGCGCTTAATTCGTCGGCGCAGTCGGAGGAAGAGATTACTAAGTTAAAATAGTGACTCGCGTCGCGATCTAAAGTCTTTAGAAATCTGCCGGCGCTTGCCAGCTGCATGCGCTGATAATAAAACTCGACTTAATTAGTTTCCAAGTTGTCTGCTCGGCGCGACCCGGGTGAACGACAACTCCGGCCGAGGCCGCCGCCGCCGTCGATGCGAGGGAATTTCCGGAATATAAACGCGACGCGAGGCGGTGCGCGCGTGTACGACGGCTTATTTATGATTAATGAAGTACACAAAAGAATCTATTAATTTACTTCGAGGGTTTCGGCGGCGCGGCGGCGAATTGGCATTTTCGAGCGCCGCGCCCCTCCCCCCCCCGTAATTAACTTTCGAGCGGCGCCCGATAATTAATGAACGTGTGTGTGATCGTGTTCCAGGTGGAGTGCAAGAAGGCGCAGCCCAAGGAGGTGATGCTTCCGGCCAACCTGGCGAAGACCCGCGCGGCCGGTCGCGGCGCATACGGTGAGTTGCTCTTGATGAACGCCGGCCCGGTGGCGAGCGCCGCCGCCGCCGCCAGCAGCGCGCTGCGCTACGCCCCCTATCCCATGCCCGCCGCGAGCGCCAGCGTGCCGGTGGCCGCGGCAGGTCACGGCGGCCTGCCGATGGCGCACATCGCCGTGGCGCCGGCGCCCCTGCATTACGCTTCCGCCTTGTACGACGTGACGGGATGTAAACGAGTGTTCGCGACGCCGGCGGGCCTGCGCCCCCTGGCGGCCGCGGCCGCCGCCGCGCGCCCTCAGCCGCCCGCGCTGACGTACAGCATGAGCGACTTGCTCGGCGTGCAGGGGCTCGATCTGTCGGCGATCTACGCCAACACCCTGTCGGCGGCCGGCTTCGGACTCTAGAGTCGCACGCCCGCCGCGCTTTTGCTAAGCTATCTCTACTCCCCCGTTTCGATGTTGCACCGTGCGCGAACTTTTCGACATTTGCTATGCCACGCTATCCATTTATGAAAATCAAACACTTTCGTCCATTTAAAGTCTATTTATAAAGAATATTTACGCGAAAGATGATTAGGGAATGTATTTTTCTACGTTTAGTCGCTGATTTGACGCCCTCGGATGGCATCTCTCGAACCGATCGGATAATCCTAGCTGTTTGGAACTAATCATTTATTAATCCCCACCCCGCGGAGAATCAATAATGCAAGAGTGCGAAACGCACTGCGTTGCTGATGCTCGCGGCTGAGTTTGCGAGTTTGCTTCCACTAACGAACCGATTTAACATATCGAAAAACAAGACCAGAGGACATTTCAAACGAGTAGGTACCTTAGAGTTTAACTAAATTGATCCAGCTGGATAGACGACACGCGTGTCCAGCCGGACGTAACGATACAAGGGGCGAGCCACCTCTCGAGTAAGTAGAATTTAGCTCTTTAGATCCCGTCACGTCCGATTAAAATTGGTAAATAAACCAAGGAGGATACCCCTTGCACAGCAGAATTATACGACGCTAGTGACGCGCAACAGGACGCCGAATAGCGCTGACGTTTTGTACGGAAAATACTTGTAATTCCGATCTGATTTCGTCGAAACTCTCTAGATAGAGCGGATCGAGCTCGCTGAAAGGCCGCCGGCGCGATTAATGAAAGATGAACGATGCCGTAGTTTTGTCGTTGTATGATTTTCCTTCATACGTACCACGCAGAGACTTTTCTCTCCTAGTTGATAGCTCAGTACGTAATGGAGCATTAATGCTTCGAGAACGCATAGATGCGAAACTCCCTTGTAATGTTGCTCTGCATTCTTGGCGTCGTAACGATTCGTAACGATTTTGTATTAGGCTTTTTGTCGGAGCGACGCATTTGATTATTCCATAAGTAATCATAGCTCGATAGTGATTTATGTAATCCGGTCGAGGGCGGCCGCGCGGCGTTTGTGCAACGTCAGCGTCGAGTTGCACGGACGCTGTCGCGTCGGGCGCACGAAATTGACAACACGGAAAAAAGCGACCACGAACGAAATCCACCGGCAGCGCGGTCTCTAGCCATCCATCAGCCCGACCGGCGACCGGCTGCGATTTTATTTTTAAATAGTCACTACATAACGGCAGTCCTCGTACAGTCAGCAGAGTTGCGCAATAGGTACTTAACTTGACTTAGCAGTAACTTTAATGTCACATCCATAGCATCCGAGAGTCCTCTGCCTGCGTAAACGATTTGCGTATTATTACGTTACTCTATGCTGTTTGTCATAATTGCTAATTGAGAGATGCGTTTAACGATCATTTTTCGATTATCCTAATACTTGTTATCTATGCGATTTTGTGCCATATTTTATAGGTATAATCAGAGGGTAAAAAAGAGTGTTTATAAAAAGCGAGTCTTAGCGTCTGTTAGCTGAATCTTAGTCGAGCTCTGCCCACCACACTCGAACCGTTCGTAAGTGCAAATGGGCGTCGAGGATAAGGCCCGCCGCATATCCTCGCCGATATGCGGCGAGCCTTAGAAGCGATGGAGGCGGGCTTTGAGCGATGTGATCGCGAGCAAAGCTTGGCGAAAGACGCGCCTCTTTGCGCTGAAAAGGGTTGACGAAATAGGTATTCCATTGAAAATCTCTATGTGTATGTATTGATTCACGTTAATTACGTATTTATAACGATTAATTGATGTACGCTTGGCCGGCCGCGCCCTAGTAGAGCGCGCGGGCGGTCCAATCATAACTGTTGTCCTAGCGAGTAGCGTGTATTGTTCCCACATGTTTTCTAAGCCACATAATCACGTTTAAACTTTAGTCCGAAACTAGCATAATTAGGCTTAACATAATTCGAGCGACTTTTGCGAGTAGTGTGTGTGAATGGTCGAGCGTAATTTGTGTCGAAACATTATTCATTATTCGTGACCGAGAGCCATCCGGCGATGACGATTTCGGTAATGTGCCGTAGCTTGTTTACTTGCAATTAGTCCGAGACGTAGTGTGGCGAAATGGTCATGGATGCTTTTTGGTCGATGACGCGCGAGACGTGCATTAGACTTAGATGGCGTTCTTTTCGTTGCTCTCTCTGCCCGTCTCTCTTAACTTATGATTTCCCGATGTTCGTTTGGTTTCGACGCAGCAGCGACGTTTCAGTTTCGATTCCGAGTTTCTCGCTCTTATCTTTTTTGCCGCGCGCGGCCTCCCATGAATAAGTTACTAACCGTTTACTTTTTTTGCTCTTTATAGATTTTATGTGGTCACTTGGAGCTCTGCCGGACGGTGAGTTTTAATATTTTACATATCTGTGTTGCATGCGCGCCCAACAAAAAACAACCAACCACTCTCTCTGTCTCTCTCCGACCGTACGTGCAATACGCGTCGGCGTACGTCGCGTCGACTTCGAGAGGACGGCGCGCCGACCGCCGAAAGAGGACGACTGGAACGTCCGGAATTCAATAAGCTGGATTGCACGATATCACGTGTGCGCCGCAATTACAATAGCGTTAAATTATCGGGCGCCGCATCCGGCCGCCGTTCGAGACGCGAAATTATTTATCAGAGATAATTGCGTCGCCGTCGCGGGCTCTCTTTCTGCGACGGTTGATATTGTGCAAGTAGCTGCGGCGTACGATGAATTATTTACTAGTTGCATGCGAAAGGAAGGCACGGCGAGTACTCCCAGCGAAACCAATCGAATCAGGATAGTACGTCAGGATAATAACCGACCCTCGTAAAACGATATCTGTTAGAATGGCTTGGCAACGCAAGCTATGAATTCCTGCAAGTCGCGCGACAAGAAAAAACAATGCGAACGCTTATCTCACGCTTTCTTCCTCTCTCTTTCTCTATTTTTTTTCCTCTGAATATTTTAAAACGTTTATATTTTATGGTATAGGGGCTGACGCGTATCGATCGATACGCGTGGGTCCCGAATGTTTTCTGAGATGTTCGCAGGATGGTGCGACATGGTTCTAATCGAGTGTGCTTCTTTTGCAGGTTTTCCCGCCGCGTACGCAGCCTATGCCGCCGGTCGAGGTTATTCGGGCTATCCTAGTTTCGGACTACCGTATCCCACAGGTAATGCTTTGGCCAGTTTACATCACCATCATCCACTGCCGCTGCTGCCGTACCCTCTGGAGCATCTCGGGGTGTACGGCGGGCCGGCGAGCCTGCATGCCATGCCCCTGTGAACGAGCGCCTTGCCCTCATTACTCTCTCTATCAAAACATCTCTCCGCAACTCTGTTGTCACACGAGCATCCGAATCTCGATTGATACTAATAAACGCCAGAAACCGCATTGTGTCCGCCCTGCGCCGCGGCGCAGCGGCCGGCCGAACCGAACCGAACCAAAACCGAAACCTTTTGTTCTTGTGCTCCGCCATTGTTGTTCCGTTCCGCCACTAATTACGCATCCGCTCTCTCTGTACTTTACGTGTATTGACAGACTCGTACTAACGACAAAACAATCACAATTATACTGTGTTTACGACTTTGTATAAATATCTCTGTTCCGCTCACAAGTACCGATCGATTTGTATATTATCATCCAGTAAGTAGGACAGTACTTACTTATTAGGAGTTCGATTTAGTGAACTTTGCCTAGGTACTAAACATCTAGTTGAAGTTGATACGTTGAACGTTTGCCCTCTAATTAAATGGTCATTATCAGAGGCTCCGTAGTTGGTAATGTTTGGTGGATATTCGTTTTTTGGTTTACGTTTCCGTTCCGCCCTGACACCGATACGACGCGCGTCGAGGACATGCCTAACCTGCGACATGCATTTTTGAGCGCGGATTTACGGCGCGCGGCTGGAAAAATATCGCACCTACGCCCGGCGGAGGAGGGCGGCGGCCGGGGAGGGGTGCCGGAGGTGCCGCGAATCATTTTAGAATTCATGGCTAGTTGAAAATTTGACAATGCAATTTGCCCTTTATGCATAAATAACGCCCGCATTAACTCGGAAGTTTAGACGAGATAATGGCGCAGCGCGAGCGACACCTACGCCACCGGTTGAAACACGTAATTCGCCTCCGCCGCCGCCAAGCCGCCCGCCGCGTTTTGTTACGTTTCCGTTACGATGTATTCCTCGCGGCCGCGCCGCGTTTTGTGTTTCGGCCCTTAACGCGCGCGCCATTTAAATTTACAACCGCGCGCGCGCGCGTCCTCGACGAGCACGGAGAGCAAGAGAGAGAGAGATGCTGGCGGGAGATCCAGATGCTCATGAATACCGGTCGTAACAAATCTTGCACACAATGCGGCTAACTACCGGCGACGCGTGCGCTCCAGCGACGTGCAGCATTGCAGTTTGCAGCTTCTTCACGGCCGGTCGTCGCGACGCGCCCAGCCGAAAAACGTTATTCTATTGTAATGATATATCGTGAACGTAGCTTGTTGTAACGCATCCTGGTCGGCGACAGCGGCAGGACTCGCGGCCTTCTTATTTTCTCTCTCGCCGCAACGAGCGACTTTCTCCTAGCAGTTTGATTGATAGGCAATAGATAGTTAGGGTAGTTTGGGCTAGTCTAGCGTTTTACCATGCGCATTAGGGGTAGCGGTAATTAACTTTGAGTATTCGAACGCGAACTAAGCGCTAAGCTAAATGTAGGTCATTTCAAATATCGCTATATAGGTACACATTCTAATCGTAGCTTGTCTAGCGGACGGATAGGCATCTCGTAGGAAGAGTTTAGGTAATCGGGTGTGACGATCGCAAATCAAGTTTTTCATTGCCAGACTTTCGGTTGGAAGACTTTCGGCGCGAACGTGTCGCAAGCTTGCACGAAAACAACAAAAATATATAAGTACATTAAAGCTTAAATTTAAAAAAACGCAAAATATTTTTGATCGCGCCAGTTGTTAATCATATCATGATGTTGATTCGTTATTTTTCTATTGTCTTTCAATGACGACGCTGAAGTGAAGTAATCTTAATCTTAACGAAAATCTAATTCTATACGATTTGTTACCGTTTTAAATTTACATTTAAATGATGAGAAAAAAATCGTACGATACGCTTGTTCTTGACGAAATCACTTCTTTTGATAATCACATTTAAGAGCTACTGCAAATTATGTAAATGTCAGCACCTCGATGCCTCTAAAAAAAACAAACAAACAAAACAAGCAGCCGTCGATACGATGACGACATGTCCGCGGCCCCGTCCCACCCTCCATCCAAAATGCAGCAAAAGGCAGGAACGTTCGACGCGACAGTGCCGCGCGGTTTGGGTTGATAGCGCCAGAAAATCAGGAGATTTCCGAACAAGAGAAATGATATATATATATATAAATATGGCACCGTTCACAGGAGCATGGTATTTGTGCGTGTTAGAGATGAGAAATTATCGTCCGAACTAGGGATAACCCCATCCGCGGCGCGCTTTCCCCGATCTTTCGATTCGTTCGGAACGAACGCTCTGTTTTCCGACGATACTAATATCGATCATTTGCCGCATGAAATTAACCATTACGACAAAATCCCGAACGAGTTAAGCCTGGTTGTGTTACGTTACGAAGCGTGCGATGCCACCGCGGCGGTGGCGGTTCTCCGAAGGCGTTCCGGGGCAGCTCCATCATTGTTTCGCGGCGGACAGGGACGTAAATGATATAACGAGAGCCGGCATCGACGGCGCGATAAAATCGTGATCGATTTGCCCGGCGCCTTCGCCACGCGGAGGACGCGAGACGCTTATGCTAATGCAACCGCCGTCGCACGAATTCTTACCTTGCCATTACCGTACAAACCGTGCACGAAGCCGAATCAGTGCGCTCGCTTTGCCGACGCACCTCCTAGCAAATGCGATGCGAGCATTAATCAATGTACACGCGGCCGAAGAGACACGTGAATCGCAAAGCAAAGCAAAAAAAGAAAAGGAAAAATAAAACGAAACTTTCGAACAAAAAAATGACTTGTACGTATGTATGTAAGGTTGTTGTGTGTGTATAAGGCAAACTGTGTTAAATATTAATTCGATGTTATTTTTAACTATAAGACTGTTGCTTGTTGCAAGTCAGCGTACCTATACAACAATATATAAATATCATATTAATATAATTGAATTATTACGTTTTAAGGCAATTAAGTACCGATATGTAAGATAATAAACAGATGTATAATGAAACGAAGGTTCCCGAGGAGTTTTTCGCAGTCGTAGCGAGGCGTTAGAGCGCTCTCGGCCCGCGCATGCATTTCTTTTGTGCCGTTCGCGAGCATTCCCGATCCCGACGGATGCGAGCGGGATCTTGAAGGATCGCAGGCCGGGGAGCGGGCGAATAAAAGAAAACCGTGCGCCGAGGTATAATTAGCGCCGCCTCTCGAAAATTTACATCTGAATCATGGCCATTTAGTCTGCGCCGGGATGGCGTCGAGCCGGGGGGCTATTGAGTTGGCGAACGGGACGCGGACGACAGCTGTTGTTGTTCGACAGTTTAAAGAACTGACGCAGATGTTTCACCTTGCGCGCTTCCTCCTTGCGCCTCCGTTTCTCTAATTTCGCAATTCCGAATGCGTCCTGCCAGTGATTCAGCCGGCTCGGGCTCCCGGGGCGGAAGTGACGTCGTCGTCGTCCTTGTCGCGCGCGCGCGCGTGTGTGTAGTCATTCCGCGCGTCGGAAGCCGAGATTATCGTCGGGCGCGGGCGTAACGCCGTGCATCCATCCGATCTAAGTACGCAACGCTCTTCCCGCTAGCGGGGCGACGCTAGTTTCGGTCTCGGCGGGATAGACCGGTTACGCGTTATACATATTTCACGGGAACGCGCTCGCCTACTTCATGCGCTCGCCCCCGCACGAACGGGCGTGTTCGCGTGGAAGCCGCCGGTTCGGATTATTGATTGCCCACCTTTAAGACATTTGCATTTTATGCAGATGCGAGTCGTACGCGAGGGCATTCGATTGTTATCAACTTCGGCACATGATTTTTCCCGCGGCGCAATGCGCTCGCGAAGTTCAAGTCCGGGAATTGATTGCTCCAATTACTGGAGATTTACGCGCGCGGCGGTCACGAATCCGAACATATTAATCGCCTCGTTACGTGTCGCCTCTAACTCGCGCCCATTAAATTGATTCGATCGGGCGAAGATGATTCAGATGTAGATTTTCGGCAATGAACATAAACTGTTGCCTCGAAAAGAAACGAAAACTAGGAATCTAAGGTCGCAAATCTACGATGCCGACTTGGAACCTTGATATATCCACCTCAGGGGCGAGTAAATTCCAAATAATTTGTATTTTACTATCAGTGCAGTCATAGCGCAGAACTTAGCGGTCATGTGATCAAAACTAACTCGATGTCTTATCCTAGCACTTAGGTATGATAGCATAGAAGCAGAAACAGACCGAGAACATTGTCGTAGCGCTTTTAATTGATACGAATTTGATAAGGTAAAACGTAACGAGTAACAAGTACAAGTCAAACATTGTCCATAGAATAGGTACATTACATAGCTGACGAGTGTATTTACAAGTTGATGTTTGAACTCGTTTATTATATTTATAATTAGTACTGTTTAGTGCCTAGAAACTTAGTTTAGTGTGTGTGCGTGTGTGTGTTGTCGATGTAAGCGTAGCGTTGCGTGCCCGGCGCCTCCACTCGATGGCGCCCAGCGTGCGCGAGCGAGTTTATTCCTCTTACTAATATTAATCATTAACATGGTATTAATATGCTCGGTGTACTACACCGACTAGTATCTAGTACTTTACTAATTTGCGTAGTTACGAATTTAGTTGGCGCGATATCGTCGTCGCTCCCGATAGTGTTGCGATAAGTGACATTAGTGACGCCTTAATTTCCGATAATCGTCGGACATATAGATATTTGCCCTAGAGCAGAGTATTATTAATCTTGTGTGGAACGTATATTATTGTAATAAGTTAAAAGTCATTCTTGCATCACACATCATCATCGAACTCTCAATCACACCAACACCTACACACGGACACCAGCGGGGTGGAACGTTCGGGGGGGCCGCGCACGGGCGGACGCGCGAAGAGTGCGGATCGCATTCGGCGACGTGCATCGCCTGGCAAAACGCGCGCTCCGTGCTAATTTTATATATTTCATCGTTCCTTCGATGATTTTCTTTTTCGCTTGTATATTAAAAGCTGTCTGCGCGCATGATAGATGGGATGCGCGTCCGCGCCGACCGCCGAAGAACGCTTTCTGTCGATGGGACGGGACGTTTTTCCATTCCGATGTTCATCCATCAAGCGGCGACGGCGTAACGGCGTAACGCGCACATCTCGGCCACACATGCATCGTCGTTCGCCCTCACCCCGGTGGCGGTTTTACGCGCGTCGCGTCGTTCCAGCGTCGCATGCATGAAAACGCTCCCCGCGCGCTCGGCGGCGCTGTTTTATGCGCGCGCCGCGCATTTTTATTAGAAAATTTTAATTTCGTCCTCCCGCCCCGGCTGGCACGCGCGACGTTTCGCGTGTATCGCACTGCATCCGCCGCGGTCGGCGGCGGCGTTTCATTGTCACTAAATACTTTCGTATTTATGCGCTGCATTCCGCCGCTAATATTCCCACCACGATAACGACCGCCTCTCCACTCGAAACGCTGATACGACTCCACGCCACGCCAACACACACACACATCTGAATACCTTGCACCACCCACTGAATATTACATATCCGTAGCATGTAGAATAATAACCATCGCGTTTATCAGCCCCAAATTAATCTGCTATGTTCTATGTGTTTTCCAGTGGATTTAACCAATGGGCAGCTCACACCTAACAATAACACTCCACTGTTGACTCAAGCATTGTCAGGTAATTACATTAATTATTTCTGCATGCATATCTCTCCGACGGCAGTCATGACTCGCCGCCGCACTGTGCCCGCCTGTCTCCTTTCTGTGTGCCCATTGTTTGCACCCCGCGTACGTTTTATCTCTTCTCGCGCTCGCGATGTTTAAGAAGGAAGATAATCCCCTCATCGCGCTCGTGCTCTCTTCACTCTCTTCTCCCTCTGTCTCTTTCTCTCTCTGTCTCTCTTTGAGTAAGGTTAGGTTATTCGAACCGAGAGCCACTTTGAATGGTGCTTTTTGAGGGCAGGAGCATGAGGGGGGAGTAAAAATCAAGCAAATTGATGCGATTAAGAACTATTCAAAGCGGCAACGGTCGGCTCCAGCTTGTTGTTGTCTTCCAGCAGGATCGCCCGCAACAAATTGGAGCCAACCGTCGCCGACCGGCGCCGCCGACCGAGCGATCGCCCAACAACAGTTGTACGTTTCATTTGCAGTGATGAACAACTATCAGGCGGCCGCCGCCGCGGCGCAGGGCTTCGGCCCGCCGGCGTCGCCGCACACGGCGAACACGCGCGGCGGCTTCCCGGCGGCCAACTCGCCCGGACCCACCATCGACATGTACAACAGCAGCGCCGGCGACAGCGTCGGCTACGTGCAGGCCGCCAGCCCCCAGCCGTCGTCGTTTCCCGCCATCGCCGTCAGTCGGGCTCCTCTCAACTACAGTCCGGTGAGTTACTTTACTGCGCCCTCGCCATTGCGGTACCGCCCGCGTCGGCCGAACGTGAATATTTATTGCTTTGTTTTTTTCTCTCTCCGCGTGCTCCGCAGGGTCCGCTAATCCCCGCTGCGTTCACCAACGGCTATCACTGAGCTCTCCTTGGACGTTCCGGTGTTGCGTGAGACGACTCGGCAGCCACTGTGATGTCATCACACCTGCACTTGTACATTCACTCTATGTGTATAATATAATAATGTAGCACCCTCCCCTACCCCCTCTTCTCCGCCAGGCGCGGCCCACTTGTTGTTGTAATGTTTGGTGTCAACGTGCCGCTTCGCCGCCCCCGGAGTTCGCCCAGAGGCCCGCAACCGAAGAGTTGCTCTGTCGACCGAGCGATTCTTCGACGCTCACCTGGGATGCATGCGCTGGATCTGCGCGCGCGGTGAGTCTACAATCAACCGGGAATCATCAGCACTCGAATGTGCGAACGCATCGATCGAACAAAAAAAAAAAGATGGCGTCGAAACATCGAAAGCCGAGGGATACTCGCGAATGCGCTCCAATACGTATTTTAAGGTCTTGCTGGCGTTCGGTCCAGTCAAGCGCTAGGTTACTACAATATTAACCCCCCAAGAAAGTTTCTTAATGCGTACGAATTACACCCCCTTCAAACACACAGACACACACACGTTCAGACACAATACGCTCGTACATGATTCGCCCTCGGCGGCCTCCGAACTCGCGGCTTACAAACCCACCAAACACGGGCACTCATCGGTTACGTCTTGCGTTTATTTCATATGATATATTACAGGGTATCTTTATGGGATACATTATCCTCACATATTATTATTATAAGGACCAACGAGGCAATGGCGAAATTCTCTAAACAAATTTTTGCGACATTGCCATGGCAAATAATTTTCCCTCATTTTTTTGTTTTGACGAGTTGTAGGATTAATCGTTTATAACGTTCGTGTTTTTATTGTGTATCTATAATTGACGACGAGACGAAATTATTTTATTGCGTTTTTCTTATTAATTATAATATTAGCGTGCGATTAATTAAAGCGTTATTATTCTTTCGCGCCGCGAACGTTTACGAAGCGCGTTCGCTACGCCGAATCTAGTTAAATCAAATGTTATTATTATGATCAATTGAATCCGATTCGTAATTTATCGGTAATTAATTATGCATCGAACGATTGATTTCGACAGAAGCCCTTAAATCATGACTATAATGATTAAAACAATGCAACATACTCGCACCGTTCGTCGACGCAAATAATGATTACTCGTAAATTAATGGTTAACTATTCGTTTCGCCCCCCACACAATATTTACGATTAACTAGAAGAAAAAAAAAATATATATATGAAAGAATTTCACACACGTACGAAAACACTCACCGCAAACACACTCACGACCCCCTCACCACACGTTACATGACGTAATTACCCCCGGGCAAGGTAATGAACAAGTACAGTACACGATGTTTACGCGATAATTAACGTATACAAGAAGCATTAATCAATTGGATATGATAGAATATTAATTTTAACTTTAAGTACCGATTTGAATGGACAGAGAACCGTTGACGAGCTGCGAAACAATTGATTAAGCGTTGAAGCAAATTTCCGACTCGGCAGCTCGAGCGACTTGCAAGTTACGATTAACAGTTACGATTACATACGAGAATAAAAAGAAAACCCACAAAAAATATGTGTAAATAATTGTTGTTCGCGATGATGGTGCACAAGACTTGGGCGCGTCGCTTGCGCGAATTCGGCGAATTCGGCGAATGGGATTCGGGAGACGACGAAAAATGCGCGCAATTCTTGGCGAGATTTTTGCAGACACAAACAAATTACTATATTAGGTACTAAGTAAGTGTTTTTCAAAACAAACAAAAAAAAATACTAATTATACATTACTATTGTATGCGTGTGTCCCTAAACTAAATTTACGATTGATCTTTTTCGACTGCGACATGAGAATCTGGAGCGAACAAATTCGAAACGGACACTGGACTTATTCAAGAGAGGACACGGTATGAGATGTTCCGTATGTTTTTTGGCAAATCGGTGTTTTGAGACGTTAATTTTGCGAGCGTTTCTTCTTGCGTTGTTTTTCGTTCTGGGCCGAGACTTGTGCGCCGGACGTCTGTGTAGCTTGTAGTGTCCTCGACGTATATTCCTCGTAAACCTCTTAGATCTGTCTGATGATTGTTTAGCCTAGCTAGGAACAGATCTATTTAAAATTATATATTATATAAATGTTTCCTGTTATTATGTGAAGATAATTCTATAAGCTCGGGTTTGAGGGGCGGGCAGGTGATTTAGACCGAAACAAATCAGACCGAGGACGATGAGGAACAGGGACGTGGCGAGCTGCGGAAGTCGCGAAGACTGTTCGCAGACAAACCAGCGAGCCAGTTGACAGATTAGCAGGCGCGTTTCGGGCACACATTCGCAGAGACGAACGAAATTTTTAATTGCTAAAGCAAGAAACCATTGAATATATCGTATTACTACTATTAATTCTATTATTAATTTTATCATATTTATACTTATCGATAAGATGCATTTCATTAACTATTATAACGACTACGAAGCGTATACAAATGCGGAGCGGAATCGACGTGATTCGCGATTCGTTTAGAGCTTTAGTTTTGGACGCTTAGCGATTTCGAATGCTGACGTTTTGCGCGAAAGGTCGGCGCAATAACTAGGAACAAATTGATCGCCCGGCGCGGCGCATCCCGACGGCTCGACTCGATTCCGGCGCGATGCGATCCTCCCGGTTCGTCCCTTCGACCCGGCGCGATTCCTCCGCCGCGAGTTAACAAAGGGTGTGTTATGGTTTTTATTGTTTTTATGTTAAATATTTCGCCGAATCGGCTTGTTAAATGAATTATGATTGTTGTCCGACTGATTGCTAAGCTAAACTAGATAATGATCGTGTGAACGCTGAGATTGTTCGATCATCTCTCCTCAGTACAAATCAATTCGATCCGACTCGGGACGAGATCGACGCGAGTCGCGGACTTTGCCCCGAAAACGAACGCGGCGAGAAATCATCGAGAATCGCGTGCGGGATTTCTTCGCGGCGGACGCTCCGGCGACCGCGACGTGTCCGGCTTACCGTGCCCGCGAACCGGAAGCAGATCGAAGCAGCGCGACCGCTGCCCCTTCCAGACGTTGTTGGAAACGCGCGCACCCCCCGTCGCTTGTCGTCGCGTCGTCGTGCTCTGTCCGCTTGTGCTTAGTGAGAACTGACCAAAGGTAAAACTAATGAATAATTTAAAACAAATATGTCAATACTAATGTCAATACAGTGGACTGCGTTTTCATTTCGGATCACACGAGTAGGACGTGCTGAAAACACAAATAATGAACTATTTTAATGTCAATCCAGAGCAATACGGTAAATGTAGGTAGTTAAACGAAGAAATTCTTAGGAAGAAAATTCAAGAGAAATTTTTTTTCGAAAGCAGAACTTATTGCGTTCGTAATAATTGTATTGAAAGGAGGAAGACGAAAAAAATGATGATGACTCTTGGTTCAATTAATATAATTATATTTTGATATCTGATACTGTGTTATATTGCATTATAAGTGGTGTAGGTAAATGATGAAAACAAATAAGAATTTGGTAGTTAAACTAAAAGCTAACTAGAGAGCTGAACAAAGCTAAATCTAATCTAACGCGAGACAAACGAATCTATTGATAATAGGAATACGATTGCGTTGCGCATTACACCAAAAAACCGCACAACACGTGCGATCCCCGGGATAAATATTTGAAATCGACGAACTTAATGATCTTCGCGCGAAGATTTGTCGACGCGTCGTTCTGCAATTAACGTTAGCGTTTTTGCGTTTCGCAAAAGTGAATAAGGGCGTACGCGTAAAGAAATTAATAACATTACAATTGCAAACAGAGTAATAATTAACGGTTAACGAGGACGTGAAGTAAAGTAACAAAAAGCAAAAAAATTATTACGATATAATACCATATATTGCGTAAGAATAATATTGATACTTTATAGCGAAGTAAGATGTGCGACCTCCTTCTCCCCCGTCCTAGGACGTTCTCTCTCAAACATCTTTCACACGCTCTTCAACGAATATTATGGGAACGATCGAAGATGCGCGCGAAGGCGAAGATTTCTCAAATTCCTCTCTCGATGGTGTTGCGGCTGCCAGCGGGCGGTGAGCGCGAACGACGAGACTCGGAAGAGTCCTCGCAATGATATATACAGTAATAACAGAACACGCAGCGACCCCCCCTCCCAGCCACACACACGCGCACACCCCGGCCATCGACATATCACCCCCAGCGGCCGCTCGCGGGCCTTGTCGCCGCCACTTTTTACTCGTCGGCTCATCAACGAGACGACTTACAAACTAAATCAATGATACCAAAATGCTTCTACTAACACCCGATCGAGCGCTAGGACGAGAAATGAACTTACGATACTTATAAAATAATTGCGTACTAATTTATAGGTAAAAAAAAAATTGAGAAAAACTATGATAATGATAAATGAAATTCGATGGAAAAAATAATAACAAATATATTATCTCGACAATATTGATTCACACTGTGAAAGTTTTCAGTTGTATGATTCAAACTGTATATCGTGGGCCTTACTATACACTGAAAATTAAAACGTGCTGTCCAAAAATTAATTAATTATTATCGCATCGACGCAGACGAGCATAACTTTTAGCGAGGCGAATTGATACGAGCATTGCGGAGGCGTTGCGATGACGATGATATGATTGAAAGACTAGTTTGTTTGTTTAGTTGTTAACTAACTGTGTAATTTTTATTCTTCTCTTTGCGATTAGTTGCGTTGTTTTTAACTGACACTGATAATGTGCTGCGAACACACGGGATCCTAACAAAGATGTTTCACCAAATATATCGACAGAGCATGGAAATGATAATAAATTCGATTGAAAAACGACCGCGTTTTGAATTTTTAGAGACGGCGCGCATGAACTTTAATCGAAATACCAAAAACGTAATAATAGTAAATTAATTTACACGCCACACACCAAGAGCGTGTTTGAAATTTCAACCAGACGTTGCAGAACACACAATGAAATATTGCAAAACCGCTTAAACAATATATACGGAGAAATTAATAAAGACGATGTTCGAGAAACGAGAAACAAAAAATGAAAAATGAAAGAAAATCCTTTTGTATACTTAAAGCGCGCGCCCGCCGCGCGCTGTTTTGTTGTGTTACTTTCATACGTACTTTAGGATTACGTTATTGAGTGTATACAAGTTGTATATATTATATAATATATATACTCTATATATAATATACATAATATATGAAATATTATTACTTTTAAGCGGTAGCAAGTGGTCCGGAGCCGCCACCGTGTATTAAGGCGTCCGCCCTGTCCCTGTGTTGCAGCCCTGTCCTGTCTGGTCCACTTCGGCGCGCCGCGCGAGGACGAGCGCGCGGCCGCGTCGGTGCCGCCGCCCCCGCGAGCGTCACTGCTTTCGACCTCGGCGGGACGGGCGGTTCGATCCGGAAGCGGAGGCGCGCTTGTCGGGGTCGCGCGCTCGGCCGCTCGACGTTCGCGTATTTAAATTCGTTGTATTTTAAATAAACTACAGCCAAAAATAATGAAAACGGCTTCTTGCAATAAAAGAGCAATAACCATATTCCTTCTGTGGACGCTTTCGACTTTTACATTATAAGAATATATAATATTATATATGATTACATTATAATTAATTAAACAATTATTGTAAGTACGTACTTTAATGATCAAGATTTTACACTATAATGATATGATATATAATGATAATAAACAAGAATAAATACAAACAAATATTTGATGCAGACGCGAGAGACGCGGTAACGAGGTGAGGCGGATGTAATGCGAAGTAATAATATTTGAAATGCGCATTTGATAGCGAAGAAGCCGCGTATTATTGCTGACGAGTCGATTGGGAGACGGCAACAAACATACAAATAACAAACAAAAAAAAAACACATTTAGGATGATTGTACAGATAGAGTTTGTAACATAATAACAAGAATTATGTTGTTCAGCACGACGGCGCTTCCGATTAATGAACAAAAAAAAATTGAATTGAAAACAAACGATGAAATAAATAAATAAATTACAGAAAACCCAAATATGCGAGCGGCGCCGTCCTATGCTACCCCGGGTCTGGCGTTAGTCCGACCGTATTCATGTATATCTACACGTTCTACAATGTACATATATTATTACAATGATAAGACAAGGTTCACAACGTGCCGTGTGTATGTGGGATAAATATAATATGGACATTGTTCAATTTCTTGGCGTTTTGGCTTCTGCAATTATTCCTCCAGAGTCCCCTCCTGTCACCATTTCAGAACATTTCGCATTTACAGGGAGGCAGGGGATTGGAAAGTGTGTCGCTATAGATGGATTTGGAGTGAATTACAGAGGTAGGTAAATAACAAATAATGTAAATGCTCATAAAATTATGATGCACAATTTGTAACAATTTCCATTCATATTTCATTGCATTCGGTTTAATATAATTTACTTTGTCTTCAAGGACTGAGGTTATAGAAATGGAAAATTGCGCTGGAACAATTTCTATGATATTCAACCTTCTCAAATATTGTACAAATACATATTTGTAAATATCAATCATAGACAATGGCAGTTTTATTGATCGCTTGAATATCATCTCTGAATTGTTCAAAATGTTATTAAATTTCTAACATTCCACACTGCGTGCTACATTAATTAGGCGCACTATGGGTCGATTTGGCCGTATGCTCCCATCATCTATTTCCATGATTGTCGGGCGCAGTATGCAGATTAGGTGACCTTGAATCCAAGTCCCGTCATTAGGTGCACCCATGGTAAAAAAAGTATTTTCATAAGCTTGTTAAAATAACCAATAACTCTTAAACCATTCGTTAAAAGATTCAAACCAAAGTAAACAATAAAATAGAGTAACCAATTGGTGTCTGAAGTTTCAAATTCCTAAAATGAAAAATATAAAAGTTCCTATAACCAGTAAAGAATTGACCATATCGCAACTTGTCCCGTGTTAAGCAGCTCGCATGGAATGCGGTTTTTTGATTGGCTATATCGACAAGGTATAACTTGTGTGGAGCAGTGGTCAAGACATCGACGAATGTTCTGCGCATTGCCACAAGAATTGTCCACGGTCGAATCAATCGACTGGAACTATTTCAGTGTAATTTGCGCATCTACGTCTGTATTAAGAGAGATGAACTTCTTCATTGCACTCCATGAATTTTACTTGATTCATGTCAAACTCGTTCATGTCGAGCTCGTTCGGAGCAGGTTTCTATATCTCGATTATCCGGTATCGATCTTGAGAAAAGCATAGAATAGAATGAGGATAATTTCTTTAATCAGTTGAGGCTTTGATATTAGAATAAACTGAATCAATGGGTTTTGTGGAAACCAAGCTGCATGCTACGCTACGATTTCGGAGCGAGTTTCTAGTTGTTCATACGAGGCTCTGGAGACTCCAAACTCGCCGTTTCGTCGCAACATAACAAAATACATTGACTTGAAACTCGTTGCGCAATCAAACGGTTTTATTTATTTATTTTCAAGTTTGTGGGAAAAGTTTGTCCACTCCGAAATTTTCAGAGTTAAACAAAAGTCGTAGAATTACGCAGGACAACATTAATATATTGTTCCTTACAACTAATACTACTATAAAGTTCTCTGTTTCATAGTCTTGCAAATGACATCACTCTCACTTAGATCGGACTCTAAACACGGGAGATATATGATTTTGAAAAGAGCGTGTTT